>VBSM01000949.1:18606833-18696947 GCA_008086735.1 Cheirogaleus medius | reverse complement strand
AAAAAAAAAGATCGGTATGTTCTCCCAGCGGGTCGTGTCTGGGTTTTGTGCACGTGTGTCTTTAAGTGTGTTTGTGCCCGTGCCGGTGTGTGACTGTGTGTTTGTTTCTGTGTGCGCACGTGGGGCTCCCAGCCTGCAGCGTTAGTAAAGCACAATGTCGCAGTTGCTTTGGAAACAGGATTCTTGCCCTGCCGCAGCTGAGGACGAGGCGGTGTGGCAGGCCGTGACATGACTCCATCTGGCTGTGATTGTCTTGGGGATGGGGAGGCTCTCGTGCCCTTGGGTCTTTCTCTTTAGTTAGAGGATAGCAAGGTGTGGGGAGGTGTCTTTCAAGCAAGGTATGAAACCCTCATTTGGAGGCAGATCTGGGAGAGAAAGCCAATAGGCTGTGTAGACTGACTCTTGCATCCTTGTTTTCTACTATCTGAAGAATGGAACCAATTCCTCCCTTCACTGAAGTCTTTTCTAGAAGAGGCAGGTACTAGGGCATGGCAGTGCCTTTTTTTGGCCACGGGGGGACATGATTTAGGACATTGTAGGGAGCATCTTGGATTTGTTTGACATGACACAATGCTAGCGGCCACGTTCTATGTTGGGGTGCAGAGGGTCTTTGTGATGCTTCCTGGGCAAATGAAAGGGACCAATGAGGAAACATTTGGTTAGAGTCATGGCCTCGTGGGAACACTTACAATTATAAGTGTTGGTGTATCCAGAGTATACGCTGGTGTATTTTTAAATAAGGTGCTTATTCTTGTACCTTAGTAGATAATATCATTAAGCCACGTAGGAAATCCAGGAGCCGTGAAGATCCAGGGATGAACGATTCAGTCCATGTTCTGAAGGAATTCACAGAGAGTGGAGAAAGTGTTTGATTCAAGAGAGAGTTGCAATAAAGTGTGATAGTTCTAAGAAAGGAGTACCAGGTGTCATGGAGCACTTAAGAGGGACGTCAGACCCAGCAGGGATGGGGTGTGTGCTCTCCCTGACTCTCCCCCAAGCCCTGGGAACTTGCCACTCCTGACCAATTAGTCAGTGGAGAGAATGGTAATGAGCAAAGGAACGTCAATATCAGTGTTACTTGGGGCGAGGGGTCTCCAACCAGCAGGCTGAGCTGGGTTGAAATCTGACAGCTCAAAGCCCTGACTGTAAAATGGTGTGGCCGTTTGTAAATATTAAAGTGACAGTTGCGAGTGGCCACTGAAGGGGAGTGGGCATGGTGCTCCTGGGCATGCCAAGAACAGCTGCAGGATGGATGGCAGGCAGGGCGCAAAAACGCCGCATCCCTCCGCTTATGTATGACCCCACTAACCCTCGTCTCCAATATTTAGTTGGGAAAACTGCTCCTCAACGAGGTTACTGGGTGGTGGAGCTTCAGGTCTTTATGTCTCTAAGGCCTGAGTCAGTCCCGCTGGCCCCTCGACCCACTCCAGACACACAGATGGTCTACGCACGTACCAATGCAATCACGTTTGTAGATGTGAGCAAAATCAACTGTATTTTGTCCTCCCCACTGCCCACTCCAACCCACGTCATGGGGCAAGTTCTTCTCTTGCCCCTGAGTGGAAACTTTGCAGCCACTCTCGGATAATATAAATACCCTGTTCACTGTATGTCCCAGAGGACTCTCATTTTAGTCATTGGTATGTCCCATCCTGTGTACGGATCCAAACTCCAGACCTCCCCCAAGGTGGAACTTCTGCCCTGCTCCCCCCAGCCAGCCCTGCTGCTGTGTGGTCTGTTTTGTTGGTTCGCTTGGCAGATATCAAGTCAATAGACAGCCATGTTGACTATATCAAGGGGGTCTTATTAGTTGGCACAATTAAGCAGCATACTGGGGATAGTTCCCAAAGCATGTGTCCCTGAACAAGAGGGTTGGGCCGTTTTTATGGTTAGAGGGTAGTGGGGTATGATCTGATAGCATCTTGGGATGGAATGATGCCAGGAGACGTGCTCTGATTGGATCTTGCCATGCGGTGTCCGCCTCTTAATTCAGTCCCTCACTCCTTGGTCCAAGCACTTAGGTTCCCCCCTATGGTTGCATGCTTGGTTTGTCTGGGCATGCTCAGGTTACATGACCTTCAACCTAGGGGTCCTTGGAAATGAAAAACAGCTTACAACTTTGTTACCTAAAAGTTGAGCCAGATTGGTTTTCTGGGGTTACAATTTCTCTGCCTTTTGTCTTCCCCAATTTGGGAAGCAGGTTCTGATCTCTCCAGGGCGCAAGTGATAGAGGGAGGAAAAAGAAGGGTCTCATTTGTCATGTCCTGTCCTGAATTTGCCGTCACATCATGTGGCAGCATAAAGGGAATATTTTAGCTCAAAAAAGAAAGGCAGATTTGTTTAGTTTTGGAGGAAAGAGATCACTGGGAAATAATAATGATGACTAAAGTTTACCAAGTCCTTTTTTTTTTGTACTTTGCAAACACAAACACAACCAGAGGTGGCTACTATTACTTTTCTCTGCTCTGTTGTTAAGGAAACAGAGATGAGTAATTTGTCAAGGTCAAACAGCTTGTTAAGTGGGATAGCAGGGCTTTGAGCCCAGAGACTTTGACTTCAGAACTTGGCCTCTTTACTGCGCTGCTATATGAAGTTAAGAAATATTGACAGACAGGATTGCATTTCCTTTTAATAGCTGGTATCAAAGCAAATCTAATGGAAATGTGTAACTGGAAAAAAAAAATTTCTCTGAAATTGTAGTAATTTATGATCATAAAGGGATTTCTTGTGTTTGAAAATAACCAACAACTCAATTGGATGGTATGTAAAGAATTAGGAAAACAAAGCAATTCTCAAGGGAACTAATTTGTATAACTGGAAAATATCTCAAGAGAATTGTCTCTTGCATTGTATGATACTTGGGAGCGTATTTCATACAGTCGAATTTGCAACCGGAAATAATTTGTTGTTGGAAATAAAACACCCTTCCTCCAACCCTTTGCCTGTAGGGAGAGAAGACTAGATCACTGATAATGATTTTCACATGTAAAGCTATTATTTCGGTTGTTGCAATTTGTTTCTTTCCCAATGCCTTTAGTTCAGTTGGTACTCAAAGGAGCAATGGAACACTTTTTACATAATACAATTTTTCAAAGCATTTTTAGCTCCAGAGATTGGAATATTTTGGGCAGAAGTAGGCATTTTGGAGTGGGTGCTCAGTCTTCACCCCATTGTCCAAGTCATTGCCTTTACTTGTTAAAACTCCTATTCATCATGTGAAGCCCCCCTATATTGTCACCTCTTCATGGAAGCCTTCCTAATTGCCAGAACCAGATGGGCTGTCTACCTCCACTGGACCATGGACAGTTTTGTAATCCACATTCTACCTTGTGTTGGGAGCTGCTTATCTTTGTGTCATTGCCCCACTTAGAGTTCCCATTCAGTAGGGACCGCTGCGTAGTCCAGCCCTAGAGCAGTGGTTGCCAAATTACAGCCCACAGACCAAATCCATCCTGCTGCCTGGTTTTGTACAGCCCTCGGGATAAAAATGGCTTTTCGTATTCTCAAATGACTGGGGACGAAAAAAAAAAAAACCAAAAGAAGAGTAATACGTCATGACACATGAAAATAATATAAAATTTAGATTTCATTGTCCACAATTAAAGTTTTATTGGAACGCAGCCATGCTCATTTGTTTACGTGTTGTCTGGGGCTGCCGTTGTGCAAGAGGGACATCCAGTAGTTGCGACACAGACCATCTGGCCCACAAAGGCTAAACTATTTTCTCTCTGGCCTTTTACAGAAAGCGTTTGTTGACCTGTGCCGTAGAGCAGGGGTTCTCAGATTTCACTGTTTATTAGAATAACCTGGGAGGCTCCTTAAAACAAATCGTTGGGCTCTTCTTGTATAGTTTCTGATTCAGAAGGTCTGGGGTGAGAATTGCATTTCTAGCAAGTTCCCACGTGATACTGCTGCTGTTGGTTGGGACCCACACTTTGAGAATCACTGGTTCAGAGACAAAGGATGGTCTTTGAAGCCACAGATACCTCTTGAGCTAGTTTGTTATTCATCAAGCAGCTAACCTCTCCGAACCTAAGTTTTGTCATCTGTAAAATGGGACTAATGACAACCTCATCAGATTGTTTGAAGATTCGGTCAAGTCTGTGAAAGTTCCTGGAACACGGAGCAGAGATTTGATAAATTTGTTTCTCTCTCCTTCTTTCTATTCTCTCCCCACGTCCCTTCCCTCTGAGAAGGAACTGGAGGTAACTTTATTTTCTCAGTGGCTGAGAATCACCCTACTTTATAAGGCTGCTTGGGAGTTTTATAGAAGTGTACAACAGTGTTTCTCCTGCCAATGTCGTGCTTGTCATGCAAACCTAAGGTGGGCTGGGAAAACCATTCTTACCTAATTCACATGAGTACCTACTGTGTACAAGTTTCTGTACTAAGGAAGAAAATTAGGATCAAGGACTAGAAAAGAGACTGTCTCTCTACCTCTCAGAAGTTTTCATAAGAAAGGCAGAGGCCAGGGTTTAAAAAACTAGTGGTTGCCCTTTAGCTCATTATAATCGGTTGATTTTGTCTTCTTTCCCAGGAAGAATGATAAAGGGCAAATTCTTTAGAAACAAAACCATACTGAAATGCTTAAGGAACCAGATATGAGTGTGCTCCAAAGAAATACAGGTGATTTGAAAGAAGCAGTTTGCTAGAGCCTGGTTTTAGAACCAGGTTTAAATTAAACACATACACAAAAAACCCTAAGTTTTCCCTGAGAATTTTTTTTTTCCCCTTTAAAACGTAGCCATTCCTACTTCATAAAATTGTTGTGGCGTCAAGTGAGAAAATAATATAATTATATCCGAAAATTATTAAACATAGTTTACATGCAAGGAAAATCAGGTTTGCCACATTAAGTTGCAACCTAATTAGGGGAGAAAGGGTGCAATTTATTAGATGAATAGCAGAGGGTTCAGAGGCTCCGGTGGCCGCTGTAGGGCTCTTTTCTGTCTAAGCCACCAGAAGTCTGTGCACCTTCATTTGCTTGTTAAGCTAATTATAGAGCGATCTTTGGACCGTCTTGCTCTCAGATTTCTTTCTTTCTCTCCATGTGGCAGAACCTGAAAGTGAAGAATTGACTGCATACAGTTTTCCCCCCACATAGGGCGCAAAACATCACTTGCTCACTCCCTCTGGGCCCTTGTTAGAAAGAGGGACTTTTTCACTTTATCTTCACATTTTTGCTGCGTCTCCCTTCCTATTACCTCTTTGACATCTTCAGCTGCGGCTACATTTGCAAATCATGTTTATTTTGGTAACCTCCTTCTACCGAGGAAAAAAATGTTTTGTAGGCAGCAGTGTGCTGGTAAATGTTTAACAACCAGCTTTTTTTTTAAAAAAAATTGAAATCTAATGTACGTACAGAAAAATGCATATAGGTGTAAAGCTTGACAACTTTTCAAAGTTAACACTGCCATTTAACCAAACATCATATTTAGAAACAGAATGTTCATGCCCCACTCAATCACTCCTCCCTCTCAAGCGTAAGCCCCATCAGGACTTCTAGTAGTATATATTTGTTTTGCCTGATTTTTTTTTTTTTTTGAGACAGAGTCTCACTCTGTTGCCCAGGCTAGAGTGAGTGCCGTGGCATCAGCCTAGCTCACAGCAACCTCAAACTCCTGAGCTCAAGCGATCCTCCTGCCTCAGCCTCCCAAGTAGCTGGGACTACAGGCATGTGCCACCATGCCCGGCTAATTTTTTCTATATATATATTTTTTTTAGTTGGCCAATTAATTTATTTCTATTTTTAGTAGAGACGGGGTCTCACTCTTGATCAGGCTGGTTTTGAACTCCTGACCCTGAGCGATCCGCCCGCCTCGGCCTCCCAGAGTGCTAGGATTACAGGCGTGAGCCACCGCGCCCGGCCTGTTTTGCCTGATTTTTGAATTTTATATGTTTGGAATCATAAAGTGGGTAGTTGTTTTATTTCTGGCTCCTTTCATGCAACATTATGTTTGGAATCTTTATCCTCTTCCAGCCTTGATTGTGTATTTTCTCGTTATTCAGTTATTAAATGAGACCCTTTCAAATTTAAGCCAAAAATTAGCATTTTTAATATAAAAATATCCTTGAAATTATTTAAAAAATACATAAAAGCTTCACATAGGCCTGCTCTATGATTAAGTAATTTCTAAGCTTTATACACAATAGTAATTTCTAAGATATACACCCACTCCTAAGTGTATACTCAACAGAAATGCATATACTAGAGTGTTCATCGCAGCCCCATTCATGATAGTAAAAAATGTCATATGTCCATTAACAATAAAATAAATAAATAATTTATGGTATATTCAAACAATGGAATACTACACAACAATTAAAATGAATGATCTAGAACAACCAGCTTTTTGGGAAAATGTATGCACATAAAAGCATGGGTGTTTATTATCAGTATTACTGATATAAACGATGTGTAGGACCCCATTTACAAATAAGGATGGAATATGCACTACTCTTCCCTGCTAATTCCATATAGCCAATTGATTTTCACAGGAAGCTTTGCTGATTTGTGTCCAATTCTTGAATCCATGGCCAGCCTATGATTGCAACTGGCCAGCAAGTATAATTCCGACAGAAATGTTGGGGGATATTTTCCTTTATTTTAACTAGTGAGATGAAAATAAAACAAACCAAAGATGTACGTAGGCTAGTTTGTCAATAATGGGAATGCCTCTTTTGTTGAATTGGATAATTGTTTTTGAATACTTGAAGAATATTTCCTTAATTTTTTGTGCTTTTACAACTATAGACACAACATGCATTTAATTTTAATCTGCACTGTTAACATTTTTCTCCAGCACTTTCATAAGCCTGATGATCAACACAGCAAGAAATCAAGCCCTGATTTGTAGCATTTGCCAATTTCTGTAGTAGAAATACTCCTATTGCTGATTTCCATGTTACCAACGAGATGTCCCTGAACATGGAGTTGGGAAGAGATGTGCTGGTTCACAGCTTTGTGGGCTACACAGTCTCTGTTGCAACTACTCAGTTCTGCCGTGGCAATGCAAAGGCAGCCGTAGACAATATGTAGATGATGAATGTGGCTGGCTGTGTCCCAATAAAACTTTATTTATAAAAACAAGCTGTGGGCCAGGTTTGGCCCACAGGTTATAACTTGCCAACTCCTGGTCTTTATTTAAATTCCTAATTATAATACTTTTCAAACTTGTTTTCTTTTTTTAAATGGACTTTAGTATTATCATTATTATTTTGAGAGCAGTTTTATGTTCACTGAGTGGAAGGTATAGGGATTTCCCATATACCCCCTGTCCCCACACATGTATAGCTTCCCCGACTATCAACATCCCCTACCAGAGTGGTACATTTGTTATAATTGATGAACCTGCATTGATACATCCTTATCACACAGAGTTCATAGTTTAATTTAGGATTCACTTTTCGTGTTGTACATTCTATGGGTTTGGACAAATATCCGCCATTATAGTATCATACAGAGTAGTTTCATTGTCCTGAAGATCCTCTGTGTTCTGCTGGATCAAATCCAATCAGTAGTTGCCAGGTCTTAGGGGGAAGGGAGGGATCAATGGGTGGAGCTCAAACTTACTTTTAATCAGAAAAAAACCCTTAAATCCACAAGAAACATCGTCTATTTATCGAATACCTACTATGCGCCAAACACTGTGCTTAGTTTTGAGAACGTTCTTCATGAATATTACATTCTAGTCAGGATAGACTGATGATTACAAAAAAAAGAAACAAACCCCGTGTGACTGAATCTTAATTGGAACTCAATATGTAAAACAGATCAAAGCAAAAGTGTTTAACTCTGAGTCCTAACTTGACTACTTTCTGGCCCCACTGATTCCTCCTGCATTTAAATCTAGGGCTCTACTGATAAGAACTTGAAAACTATGACCCAGCTGTCAGCTGTAGGATGTTCATAGTTTTTTGTCATAATGCCACTGCTTTGAATTTTCTGTACGTAAATCTTTGATCACATCATTTTCTTACAGTAGATTTCTAGCAGAAAATTTATAGGGTCAAGGGTATGACTGTTTTTAAGCCTCTTGTTCTATTTTGTGAAAACATTTTTTTAATTTGGGCTACCATGAGCATTATTGTGTGAGTTGTATCTCACTTTTGCCAACATCTGGTATTGGCATTTAAAAAGCAAATTTGATAGATGAAAAAATATTACCTTGTTTTAATTTGCATTTCTTTGATTAGTTGAATGCTGAACATTTTTTCATATTTATTATTCATTTGCATTTTTTTCTTCTGAATTGACAAGAGTAGGACATTTCGAGCATAATTTAAATAGAGTTTTGGAAAGAGATTAATGAATCAGTTTCTTTTCCCCCACCCAGAGACCCAACTTTGAGTTGGAATGAGGTTATGGTCAAGAAAAGCAGAATTCTGCAGAACTGTCTTGGGTATTTTATTCTAGACACATTGCTATTCTTTTTTTTTTTTTTTTTTTTGAGACAGAGTCTTACTTTGTTGCCCAGGCTAGGGTGAATGATGCCGTGGCGTCAGCCTAGCTCACAGCAACCTCAAGCTCCTGGGCTCAAGCAGTCCTTCTGCCTCAGCCTCCCGAGTAGCTGGGACTACAGGCATGCGCCACCATGCCCGGCTAATTTTTTCTATATATTTTTAGTTGGCCAATTAATGTATTTCTATTTTTAGTAGAGACGGGGTCTCGCTCTTGGTCAGGCTGGTTTCGAACTCCTGACCTTGAGCTATCCACCCGCCTCGGCCTCCCAGAGTGCTAGGATTACAGGCGTGAGCCACCGCGCCCGGCCAACATTGCTATTCTTAATTTGATAACATATATTATTTTTTCAAGTGTTGAAAAACGCTATTGAAAATTTACACGTAAAGATTGAAGTATGAGAGAGAGACATGATGTCATTGCTCAGCAAAAGGGAAAAAATGAAACTAGATGTTTAGTGAACGTATAATACTAGGTATGTGCCAAAGGCCTGAATGTTTGTATCCTTCCCAAATTCCTATGTCAAATCCCTAATCTCCAATGTGAAAGTATTTGGAGGTGGGGTCTTTGGAGGTAATTAAGTCATGAGGGCCTTTATGAATGGGATTAGTGCTACTAGAGAGGGAGGTCTGAGAGAGATGGTCACTCTTCCCGCTCTCCACCGTGTGAAGATGCAACAAGAAGACAACTAGCTGCAAACCAGGAAGACAGCCCTCCCCAGACACTGGATCTGCCCTGACCTTGGGCTTCTAGCCTCTAGAACGGTGAGAAAAGATTTCTGTGGTTGAACCCACACAGTCTGTGGCACTTTGGTCTAGCAGTCTGAACTCAGAAATCTGTACTAGTCAGGGTTCTCGAGAGAAACAGAGCGAATTATATGCAGAAAATAAGGTGAGAAATCCTAGAATCGGTCTTCTGCAAGCTGAAGGCCCAGGAAAGCTGGTGGTGTAGTTCAAAGGCTTGAGAACCGGAGAGCTAATGGTGTCGGTTCCAGTGCTAGTCTGAAGGCCAGAGAACCAGGCGTGCTGAGCGGAGAAGACTGATTCCAGCACAAGCAGTCAGCATTGGGAGGGCAAATTCAACCTTTCTCTGCCATTTTGTTCTCTTCAGCCCTCAACAAATTGGTTGATGCCCACCCACATTGGGGAAGGTGATCTGTTATACTTTACTCTGATGCAAATGCTAATCTCTTCCAGAAACACCCTCACAGACATGCCCAGAAATAATGTTTAACCAGCCATCTGGGCAGTCCAAGGCCCAGTCAAGTTGGCACATGAAATTAACCATCACAGTGTGACACGTGGGGATTGGTGGGAGGGAAAATCTGGGTAGGTTAGTCACTTCACTTTTCCATATTACAGATTCTTCATAAGCAAAATATTTATCTGCTGACAATAATTCCATTCAGTATATGAAAAGATATTTAATGACTTTCCTGTTTTGAAATATGTATGGTTTGCTTCCAGTCATTTTGTATCTAACATTTTTAATTTTTATTTTTTTAATGGTCAAGCAACATTTTATTTATAGGTTGGCTTGATTGTCAAAAGAAGTATTCCTTCCTTTGAATATTTATATCAGTTTTTGTCTTGTCTTTTAGATTTTCTTTTTGATTAGTATGGAATTTTTCAAAAATACATAAAGGTACAAATAATAAATTCACATGAATCCATTATCCAGCTTTAACAATTAGACATGAAACCATAACAATTCTAGAAGAAAATGTTGGAAAAACTCTTCTAGATATTGCTCTTAGCAAAGAATTTATGAAGAAGACCCCAAGGTCAATCATGGCAACAACAAAAATAAATAAATAGGACTTGATTAAATTAAAACCCTTTTGCACAGCTAAGGAAATAATCAACAGAGCCAATAGATAACCTACAGAATGGGAGAAAATATTTGCATGCTATACATCTGATAAAGGGCTAAAAACCAGAATCTACAAAGAACCCAACAAATCAGCAAGAAAAAATCAAACAACCTCATTAAAAAGTGGGCAAAAGACATGAACAGAAGCTTTTCCAAAGAAGTTAGACTAATGACCAATAAACATATGGAAAAATGCTCAACATCACTAATCATCAGGGAAATGCAAATCAAAACCACAATGAGATATTTTCATATTAATGAATATTTTTTCTGTTATCATTTTAATGGCTAAAGTGTATTTCTGTTGTAGGAATGGGAATAGTTTATTTAATCAGTTATTGTTGGAAATTTATTCTTAAAAGATTTTTGGCTCTTAATTACCTTGCTGTAATAAATATTGATGTGTCTAAGTCTTTGTGCAAATAATTATTTCCATTGGCTAAATTCCCAGAATGAACATCCAATTGGTCATTTCTTTTCTTTTCTTTTCTTTTTTTTTTTTGGTGGGTTGCCAGATTATATCATTTTCCTATAACAGTTCTGGTTTCTTTTATCTTCTCACTCTATTCTCTTTCTAGGATACCTCATCTACTTCTGTGATGTCAATGACTATTTTTGAGCTGATGGTTTCCAAGTTTACATTTCCATTCCAGACTCTTCTCTGAGCTGAAGACCAAATATCTAACTACTTCCTTTGCACCCCCCCATGGCTAGCTCATAAACACCTCCAAATAAACCCATGAGTCCAAAACCAAACTCATGCTACACCTCTGGTCCTCCTCCTGTCAAACCTGGCCTCTCTCCCATGTTTGTGATATGGAATGGCACCACCAGGGACCTCGGGTCCTCTGTCCCTCTGCCCTCTGCCTCCTGTCCAATGAAGATCAACTCCCAAGTCCTGTTGGCTTACCTTGACCTCTTTGTTCTCTCTCTCTCTCTCCTGCCCTTGTGTGACCCCCCCACACACCACCTTTCTTTATCGTGCTTCGGTGGACTTTTTATTGGTCTCCCAGCCTTTGCCTTCTTCCCATCTACAGCCACAGTGATGTTTTCAAAACGTGAGTCTAGTCACATCACCCTCTTGCTTCAAGTCTTTCAGTGACTTCTCATTGCTCTGAAGGTAAAGACGAACATTCTTAATATGACGGCCGCTGCCCCCACCAGGCTCAGCAGTCTCCTTGACCCCAATCTCCCACCCAGTCTCTGCACTCCAGCCCCATTGCCGTCCTCAGGTTCCCCGAACTGCACACCCCTTCCTGCAGAAGTCTTTTCTGCACATGCTCACCCTCTGCCCCAGCCAATCTGCCTACTTAATTTCTGCCACCCGCCCCACCCCCAGAGCTCTCAAATGTCCTCAGGGAAGCCTCACGTGACCCCTGATGTTGTTAGGGCAGAGCCCGTGTTCTATGAATTTCTTGGCCTTGGACTTCTCTGGCATCATCACAAAAGTAATTAAATAACCGGTTGTGCAATGCTTCCTTTGATGTCTGCGTTATGGTCGCCATGTCAGTTAGGGTAATAACAATTGGAAGGTGGACTTGGAGGCAGTTTTATTGGCTGCATGCCACACCTCACACCATACCTATCAGGTGATAGCCTAGTCCGAGCACAAAAAGAGTGACTTATGCATTCATTTATTTTCAAGCTGAATTTCTCTTCTTTCCTGTCATTGGAGAAAATGTTATCCGGGGTGGCAGGATCAATTATCTCGTTATTGCTACCTTTGCCCTTTGTGCTGGGAGATCCCCTATGCCTTCTTGTGAGCTTTTGGGTCCTTTGTCCTCAGCATCTGCCCATAAATGCCAAAGAAGCTAAGATTACCTTGCTTGGTTACCTTTCCTCCCAATATTTTTTAAAGGAATGCAGGAAACCACCCAAGGTTTACCGTCACCAAGGGACAGGTAAAAAGTCAAAGGTCATCACCTGGTGGCTCTGTTCACCAGATCAAAGCAATGTAAGGTAGAAAGCAAAACATCACCTAATCCTGGAGTCACGGTCACTAGACCCCCTGCTATTGAACATTTTCCCAGTTCTGCTGGAGTCATCAGATTCTTGGTGCCAGGTTTAAACTTTCTCTTCTGTTTATTATAATCTGTTGGTTTATTTGATACCATTCCCATCATCCTTTTAAAAGTTGTTCTTGATTTATGTTTTTTCACATTTTTTAATAAAAAAGTGTTCTTAACATACTTTTAATATTACTATATTGTGTATTTTCATTTTAAAAATAGAACACCACAATTGGAAATGGAAAGAAAAGCTGCACTATATAAATTAACTGAAGTTTGTTAACAGAACCCAATATTTTCACAATCTGTGATTTTGGGCTTTGAGTTTGAAAGATATTCATGTATTCTTGTACAATTTATGAAAGCAAGATCTTTCTATTAAAAAAAAGTAAATTTCCTGTTCGCCGTTAAAAAACATAAATGGCAGCTTGCAGTATTGTCTTTTTCTTTCTCTGGACAAATGTGCATAAGCTGAAAAAAAAATCGAAACTTCTAGTCTTCTGGAAGGAAATAAAAGAAATTGTATGTCACGTTATGCATTTCTTGTATGGTTCTTCATTCCTGGTTATGCATTTTTGAAAATATTCTTGGCTGTCCTCATCATTTATTATTCCAGATCAACCTTACAATTATTGTGTCAAATTCTGAAAGAGAAATCCTGCTGATATTTTGACTAGAATTGAATTACATTTAAAGATTAATTTGGGGAAATTTTAGTTCTTTGGGATATTGAATATTTTTATCCAGAAACACGATATACCTCTTTTTTTTTAAAAAAAAAATCAAATTGTATTTGATGTACCTTAATAAATATTTTTATTATACAGGGAATCCTGTATCTCTCTCTCTCTCTCTCGTCCTTGTCTCTCCTCCCCTCCTTCCCTCTCTCTTCCCTTTCTCCTTCCTTCCATCTCTGTTGTGAGTGTATATATTTTTTCCCATTAGCTTTCAAAACTAGTCATACATTTAAAAAATAATTGTTGAACATTCACATAGTGCCAGCCTTACTCCAAGTAATCTAAGTATTGGATTTTTTTTTTATTGTGGTAATATACGCATAACATAAAACTTACCATTGTAACCATTTTTAAGTGTACAGTTTAGTGGAATTGAGTACATTCACATTGTTGTGCAGCCATCACCACCGTCCATCCCTGGAACTTTGCACTTGGCTTTGTTTGCCCATCTTTGCAATTGTGAATTGTACTGCCATAAACATTCCCTAAGTGCAGATGTCTTTATTATAGAATGTCTTTTTTTCCTTTGGGTAGATGCCTAGTAGTGGGATTGCTGGATCAAATGGTATTTCTATTTTTAGCTCTTTGAGATATTTCCAAATTACTTTCCACAGGGGTTGTACTAATTTGGAGTCCCACCAGCAGTGTAAGAGTGTACCTATCTCTCCACATCTAGGCCAGCATTTGTTGTTTTGGGACTTTTTGATAAAGGCCATTCTCGCTGGAGTTAGGTGACATCTCACTGTGGTTTTGAGTTTCATTTTCCTAATGATTAGAGACGTTGAACACCTTTTATATGTTTCCTGGCCATTATTCTGTCTTCTTTTGAAAAGTTTTAGTTCATGTCCTTTGCCTATTTTTTGATGGAGTTGTTTGATTTTTTTTCTTGTTAATTTTCTTAAATTCTGTATAGATTCTTGTTATCAGCCCTTTATCAGATGTGTAGCATGCAAATATTTTCTCCCATTCTGTAGGTTGTCTATTTGCTCTAATGATAGTTTCCTTGGCTGTGCAGAAGCTTCTTAATTTGGTCAGGTCCCATTTATTTATTTTTGTTGCTGCTGTGATTGCTTTGGGGGTCTTCTCCATAAATTCTTTGCCTAGGCCAATGTCTGTAAGAGTTTTCCCAACATTTTCTTCTAGATTCTTAAGGTTTCACATCTTAGGTTTAAGTCTGTTATCCATCGTGAGTTGATTTTTGAGAGATGCGAGAGGTGGGTATCCAGTTTCAATCTTCCACATGTGGTTATCCAGTTTTCCCAGCACCATTTTTTTTTGAATAGGGATTCTTTTACCCAATGTATATTTTTGTCTGCTTTGTCAAAGATTAGATGACAATATAAAGATGGTTTTATATCTGGGTTCTCAGTCCTGTTGCAAAAGTCTGTATCTCTGTTCTTGTGCCAGTACTTTAAGCTTTACTACAAGGCTATAGTAATGTTTATTTTTATTACTTTTTGTTTAATAATGAAAGCATTTAAGACTGTGACTATTCCTCTGAATACAGCTTTGACTACATGCTTTGAAATGTGCTATTTGTTTCACTAAGTGATGGAGTGGTGAGATCATATGGTCTGTACAAATTGTAAATTTTATTTTTTTTTTAATATGAAAGTGGGGAGTGAGAAGGGGAATTCAGTTTCCCTTTTTTTTTTTTTTTGAGACAGAGTCTCACTCTGTTGCCCTGGGTAGAGTGCAGTGGCATCATCATAGCTCACTGCAGCCTCAAACTCCTGGGCTCAAACAATCCTCCTGCCTCAGCCTCCCAAGTAGCTGGGACTATAGGGGTGCACCACGACACTTGGCTAAGTTTTCTATTTTTAATAGAGATGAGGTCTCACTGTTGCTCATGCGAGTCTCGAATTCCTGAGCTCAAGCAATCCTCTCACCTTGGCCTCCTAGAGTGCTAGGATTACAGGCGTGAGCCACTGCACCGGCCTATAAATTCTATTTTTTAAAATAATTTGAGACTTTTTGTGTGTAGACTAGTAGATGATTGGTATGTGTGTGTGTGTGTGTGTGTGTATTATTGAAATCAAGTGCGTTAGTTTATTTTTTTGTTAGTTCTTCCTTGAAATTTTTATAGTAATCGCCTTGTGTATTGTGATTCTAGCACAGAAAGGGTTTTTACTATTGTGTTTGTTGGTCTGCCTTTACCAGGTAGTTATATTTTATGGGAGGGAAGTATTTCTGAAGACTTTGCAAATCCAAGACTGGTTTTCTCATTGGAGTAAATGTACAGTATGTGAGAGAGGGTATTCTGGGTGTGCATAAATCTTCAACCACTATAGTCTATTTTTGCTTTAATGATTCTTTATTTTTAAGCATTATTCTGATATGTTTTTTGAGGGACATAGTATATCATGATGGCTTTTTACCCTTATAATATTGTATCATGTCTAACTTCTGTTTTAAAACAATTGATGTAGGGGTATCCTTTCAGCAATAGTAATTGTATTATTATGTATTGAAAATTCTTATAAGTATACAAATAGTTTAAATTATAAATTACTTTTTACTGTAAACTATTATTTTTGCTGCATACCATAGTAAAATAATAAATGTCCAACAAAATCTGAGATTTTGAAATGTATGGTTTTCTGTATATTTCAAAATCATCTGCAGAGGTTCTTGCATTTAACAGCAATATGAGTCTTGGGATAATGACAAAGGATAGTGAATATATTTGTTTTCTGCTAATGTAGTGCCATCATGTGGCAACATCAATCATCATCATCATCACCATAATCATCATCATCATCACTGTCATAACGAATGCTAGGTAATATTTATATATGCCAGGCTGTATACTAAGTACTTTAAATATATTAACTCTTGTAATACTTGTGACATCGTATGGCATGGTTGTAATTATTAGTCCCTCTTTATAGTTGAAGAAACCAAGGCACAGAGAGGTAAAGCAATTTGCCCAAGGGCACACAGCTTATAAATAGCAGAGATGAATTTAAACCCAAGTGGCTTGGCCCTGGAGCCAAACTCCTAACTACCATGCTATGCTTTCTCTCCACTGTTTAAAATTCACTTGGCTAGAAAGCTCTGTAATTTTGCTGTTTTTCAAGTTTTAAAAATGCTGGACTTTGCATTATTTTAAATTTTTCACATAAAGGAAAATTTTCTTATGTTTATATCCCACTATTTAACTCAATTCAAAAATCACACAAAATGTAACTATACTGTTTTGCTAAATTGCATTGCAAAAACACTTTGGTGAAGTGTTTTTTTTCAAATCTTTTGCTCAGGTTTTCATTAAAAAATTATGGTATTTTGAGAATTCTTTGAATATTCTGCATATAAGTCCTTTATATTCCAGTCTTTGGCTTATCTTTTCCTTTTTAAAGTAATATCTTTCAGAGAAGCAGATTTTTTTTTTCCTGAAAATAAAATTGTATTTATTTGGGAATAGAGTATTACAATGGGAATAGGCATGTTCAGGGAGGTAAACAAAGACAAAGGTTTTTAGAAGAAAAGTGAGGAGGATTACATAATTGTTTTGAGGTCATTATCTTTGGCTACAAGGATCAGTAACAAGGGTGGCACCAGGCTGAGGCTGGACAGGCAGTTGCTGGGAGGATGTACTTGCAGAAGTATTTTTTGTGTAAGGGTGTGATGAACATTGTGCAACATTGTGGGTTTTTTTAAATTCTTTTTTTAAATTTCAGAATGTTAATTAAAGGGGGGGACAAGTGTTTTTGTTATGTGGATATCTTGTATGATGCTTAAGTCAGGGCTTTTGTTGTGCCCATCACCAGAATAGTGTTCATTGTACACCATAGGTAAGTTTTTATCCCTCACTCATTCTCCTGCCCTCCCCTGTTCTTGGTTTCTCATGTCCTTTTTATCACTTTGTGCCCATGTATACGCATCTATTAGCTCCCACTTATTAGTGAGAACATATGGTGTATATTTTTCCATTTCTGAGATATTTCACTTAGGATAATGGTCTCTAGTTCCATCCACGTTGCTGTAAATGACATTATTTCATTCCTTTTATGGCTGAGTAGTACTCCATGGTGTGTGTGTGTGTGTGTATGTATGTATATATATGTGTGTGTGTGTATATATATATCTGACTATATATATATCTCACATTTTCTTCATCCACTCATGAATTGAAGGGCACTTAGGTTAATTCTACATCTTTGCGATTGTGAACTGTGTTGCAATAAACATTCAAGTGCAGTTGTCTTTTTGATAAAATGACCATTTTTGGTGTTCTTCATTCTTTTGTGTTGATCCAAATATCCATCTGCTATCATGTTTGAAGGGTTTCCTTTAACATTTTTTTGTAGTGCTGCTGCTGAACTCTTTATGCTTGTACATGTATGAAAATGTCTTTATTTCAACTTTGGTTTTGAAATATATTTTTTGCTAGGTATAGCATTCTAGGTTGACAGCCTTTTCTTTCAGTCATTTAAAGATATTGCTCTGTTCTATTCTTGCTTGCATTGTTTCTGATGAGAAACCTATTGTTATCTTTCTCTTTATTTCTTTGTATGCAATTAGTCTTTTTTCCTCTGGCTGCTTTAAATTTTTTTTCCTTCATTACTGCTTTTCTGCAGTTGGATTATAATGTGCTTTGTTGTAGTTTCCTTTATGTTTCTTGTGTTTGGGATTTGTTGAGCATTTTGGATCTCTGGGTTTATAGTTTTCAACAAATTTGGAAAAATTCTGGCCACTATTCTTCAAATTGTTATTTTATGTCCTCCCCGATCTCTTCTTTCCTTCAGGAAATCCAATTACATGTATATTAGGGCACTTGAGGTTGTCCCATAGCTCACTGATGGACTGTTCACATTTTTAAAAATTTTCAGTGTTTCATTTTGAGTAGTTTGTATTACTGTGTCTTTAAGTTCACAACTCTTTCTTTCCTTCTACCATATCTAATCTACCAATAATCTCATTCAGTGAATTTTTCATTTCACACTTTGTCATTTTCATTTCTAGAAGTTTGATTTTGGTCTATTTATATCTTCTCTCTCACTTTTTGAACATATGGAATACAGTTATAATATCTGGTTCATTGTACTTATCTGCTTATAATAACACCTATGTCAGTTTTGAGTAGGTTTCAATTGATTTGATTACATGCTGAATTTGAGTAATGTTTTGTGTTGCTTTGTATCCCTGGTAATTTTTGATTAGATGCTAGATATTGTAAAATTTGCCTTTTTGGGTGCCGTATATTTTGTATTCGTATACATATTATTGAGGTTTGTTGTGGGATACAGTAAATTACTGGAAAACACTTTTATTTATTTATTTTTGTCTCTTGTTTTTAATATTTGGTAGACAATTGTGGAGAAGTACTTAGTATTAATTATTCCTCACTACTGAGATAAGGCCCATCTGTGTACAGATGGTCCCTGACTTATGATTTTTCAACTTTACAATGAATTTATTGGGACATAATTCCATCATTAGTTGAGGACCTCCTTATGTCTGACAGGGTTACAGTTTCTACTGAATATGTTTCATTTTTGCACCATTGTAGAGTTGAAAAATCATCAGTTGCATCTTCATAAGTTGGGGACTGTCTGCTCTGTTCCCAGCATTAAATGCATTTCAACTTAGAATAATTTTGACTTATGATGGGTTTACTGGCTAGGACCACCACGAAAATGTTGCTTGGGAGTTGTGCAGTGGACATTCTTGCTCTTTTCCTGATCATAGGGGAAAAGTTTACAACCTTTTGCTGTTAAAATAATGTAGCTGCTGATTTTTCATATATGCTTATTATTATTATCAGTTTGAGAAAGTTTCTTCTCTTCCTAGGCTTCTCACAGGTTTTGTCAGGAATGGGTATTTAACTTTGACAAATGCATTGATAGAGATGATCATGTGGTTTTATTTTTTAAAGTATATAAAAAATACCTAATTACATTGCTTGATTTCTGAATGATAAACTGACATTGTACTTCTAGGATACAGCACACTTGGCCCTGATGTATTATCCTATTTATACATCGTTGGACTTGATTTGTTAATATTCATTGAAGATTTCTGTACTTTTTTTCCTTGGTAATGTCTTCTTTTGCTTTCAGGGTAATGCTGACCTCAAAATGTTATGGGAAGTGTTCCCTTCTTCATTTTTTTCTGAAAGAATTTGTGCACGGTTGGTATTATTTTTTTACTTAAGTGTTTAAAAGAGTTCATCTGTGAAACCGTCTGGATTTGTAGGTTCCTTTGTGGAAATGTTTTATATTATGAATTAAATGTATTTAACATAAAAGGGTTTTTCATATTTTATATTTCTTTTTGTATCATTTTTAGTATTTTGTGTCCTTCAAGGAATTTGTCTATTTTATCTATGTTACCACATTTATTGGCATAAGCTGTTAATATATAGTTTCTTATTATCTTTTAATACCTGTAAGATCTATAGTAATGACTCCTTTTCATTCCTGATATTGGAATTTGCTGCTTCTTTTTTTTCTTGACCAGTTAATCTAGAATTTATTATTTTAATTTGTCTTTTGAAATAACTAGATTTTGGTCTTACTGATTTCCTCGTTTGTGTCCATATTCTGTTTCATTTGTTTCTTCTATTATCTTTATTATTTTCATTCTCCTACCTGGTGTGAGTTTAATTTTCTCTTCTTTTTCTAATTTCCTAAGATTAAATTAAGTTTAAATAATTAATTTTAAATCTTTCTTGTTTTCTAAGGTAAGCATTTTAAAGCTATAAATTTACCTCTAAGTATTGCTTTATCTGCATCCCACATTTTAAAAATATATTTTGTTTTTATTACTATTCAGTTCAAAATATTTTCTAATTTCCTCTGTAATTTTTTCTTTGACTTATTGGGCTTTTAAAAAGCATGTTGTTTAATTTGCACATATGTGGAGATTTTCTGTTGAGTTCTATTTTAATTCCATCATGATCAGAAAATGTACTTTAATAATTTCAATCCTTCTAAATTTATCAGGACCTTTTACATGGCCCACCATATGGTCTATCTGGGCTATGTTCCATGTACTCTTGAAAAGAATGTGTATTCTGCTGTAGTTGGACGTAGTTTTGTGTAAATTTCAATTAGGTCAGGTTGATTGATAGTGTTGCTCCACTCATCTATATCCTTGCTGATATTCTTTCTGTTCTATCAAGCAGTGAGAGGAGTTATTGTAATCTTCAACTACCATTATGTACATTATCTGTTTCTCTGTTCAGTTCTATCAGTGTTCTTCTTAATGTATTTTGAGGCTCTGTCATTTTGTACATACTTGCAATTGTTTTATCTTCCTTGTGAGTTGACTTTTTTGTCATTATGAAATGTCTCTTTTAATCCCTAGAAATATACCTTCTCCTGAAGTTTACTTTGTCTATTATTAATATAGTCACTCCACCTTTCCTATGATTAGTGTTTGCACTGTGTGTCTTTTTCATCTTCTTTTTTTTCCTTACTTTTAACTTATCTGTATCTTTATGTTTAAAGTTCATGTCTTTTTTAAAATTAAATTTTTTTTCTTGTTTAACATAAAGAGTTTCTTTGCTATAAAGTTCATTTCTTATAGACATACAGTTTCTTGTAGCATATAGTTGAAGTTTCTTTTTTATTCAATCTGACAATTGCATTAATTGGAGTGTTTAGAGCATTTACAGTTAATGTAATTATTAATATGACTCTCTTTCAGCCTTACATTTTGGTACTTGTTTTCTAGTTTTGTTCTTGGTTCCTTTCTAACTTTTCTCTTTCCCACTTTAGATTAATTGGGGTTTATTTATGTATTTAGTATTCTATTTTATCTTTGCTATTGGCTTTCATGATATACCTCTTTATTATTATTATTTTTTCTTTTCAATGAAGTAGTGTTTTAAAGCAAAGATCCTCTTTATTATTTTTAAAGTGAGATTGTTCTCTGAGTTATTATGCATATATATTTTAAAAACTTATCTCAGTCTATTTTTAATTAATATAATACCTTATGTATAACATAAGGACCATACAACAGAATGTTTTCATTTCCTTTTCTTGTTCTTTGTACATTTGATGTCATACATTTTACCTCTACATAGTTTATTAATCCCAAAATATATTGCTATTATTTTTGTGTTAAATGGTTAATTGTGTTTTTAAAGAAATTAAAAAAGAAGAAAAACAATTTTATATTTATCTGCATATTTATCATTTCTGGTGCTCTTCATTTCTTTTTTTCTTTCTTTCTTTCTTTTTTTTTTTTAACCATAGCCTTGTAGTATAATTTGAAGTCTGATAACGTGATGCCTCTTGATTTGTTCTTTTTGATTAAGATTGCTTTGGCTATTTGGGCTCTTTTCTGGTTCCAAAAGAATTGTAGAATTATTTTTTCTAGATCTGTGAAATATGATGTTGGTATTTTGATGGGGATTGTGTTGAATCTGTAAATCATTTTGAGTGGTATGGACATTTTAACAATGTTGGTTCTACCGATCCATAAATATGAGATGTTTCTCCATTTGTTTGTGTCGTCTGCAATTTCTTTCCTCAGTGTTTCGTAGTTCTCTTTGTAGAGATCTTTCACCTCGTTGGTTAAGTATACTCCTAGGTATTTTATTTTCTTTGTAGCTATTGTGAATGGTATTGAGTCTTTGATTTGACTCTCAGCTTGACTGTTACTGGTGTATAGGAATGCTACTGATTTGTGTACATTGATTTTGTAACCTGAGACTTTGCTGAATTTATTGATCAGTCCCAGGAGTCTCTTGGTGGAGTTTTCGGGGTTTTCTATATAGAGGATCATATCATCAGCGGTGGTGCTCTTCATTCCTTTTTGTAGATCTGGCTTCCATCTGCTATCATTTTCTTTCAGCTTAAAGTACATTTTTTCAACTTTCTTGCAGTACAGGTCTTTTTAAGATGAATTTCCTCATGTTGTGTATGTCTGAAAAAATATTTATTTTATCTGTATTTTAAAGGATTTTTTTTTTTAGTGGATATATATGTCCTACAAAGTCTCTCATTCTGGTAGTTGGAACTTGAAAATCTCTGTGTTTGGGGAATGTTTGAACCTAGAACTCACTATTAATAATTTCACCCTACACACGCACAGCTTAATATTTATTGACATGCACAAAGAGACCCTTATGCAGATTTGTTTAGCTCTTTGTGTAGCTTCCTCATTTCTGATAAATGACTTTCAGATTACAGCTGCCCTCACCTCTCTAAAACCCAATCTCTCTGACCTCAGCTCCGCAGGCCCACCTTGGTTTCCCTCTGTCTGCACTATAGTCTAGAGGTGCCCTCAGACAGAAAGCTGGGGTCCCTGTTTGCTTTCTCTCCCTCGGGGATTATAGTCCTGCATGGCCTGTTGTCCAACATCTGTATCCAGCTGTTTCATACTTTTCCAGTTTTCTATGTGTTTATGGTGGGAGGCCAAGTCTGGTACCAATTACTTCAACAAGGGCCAAAGTGTCACTGGGCAACACTGTTTAATCTTTCATTATGATATAATGTAGAAACACTAATTTTGAATTTAAAACAAACAAAGCAAAAATCTTTCTGTTTTCTTGGATTTTTTTTTTGGCTCTTCGTTTTTTTATGGGGGGGGAAGGGTGATGTATTTAAATATGTTAAATAGAATTAATAATTTTGACACTTTCTCCATTACTGGTTAACCTCTTTGTATATCTTTAGCTGAAGTTACAGTTAAGAAATAGAACCACAGTTAATATCAGTCCTTATGCATTCTATTTCTTTTGGGTTAATTTTTTTATTTTCAGGAGAGTATATTTTTAAGGCTTATTCTCAAAATAGTATAATTGGATGGAAATTTTTCTGAGATCTTTAAAGATGAGAATATCGTTCTATTGCTTTTAAACATAAATGACTACCTTGGTTTGATATAGCGTTCCTGTGTTGTATGTTTTAAAAATCTTCTCTACTGTTGTTTAGAATTTATTATTGCAAATGAGAAGTGTGAGACAAACATGATTTTAATTCCTTTGAAGATAATAAGTTTTTTTTATTCTGCTGGTATACTTGTGAAATTTCCCTCAGTTCTTAAATTTGAATGTGTTTTTAATATATGCCCTGATATGTTCTATGTGCTAAATTGTCTTAGAATACAGTCAACACTTCCAATCTACAATATCAAACACTTTATTAAGTCTATAAAATTTTATTTTGTAATATATATTATTATTGCTTTCAGTACAATTGTTCTTTTTCATTTCCCAAATATACCTAATATATTTAGGTTGTATATTTGTGATTTGCCTTCAAGGTTTTTATATTCTCTCGTATTTTTTATATATTTTAAAATGTGTTCTTAGAGTATGTATCATCTTTGTTCTCCACTTTACTCATTTAATTCTCAGCAGTGTCATAAGCACTCTTTAAAATTGCTTCCAGTATGATTTTAATTTCTGCTACCATATTCTCAGATATTAAAAAAATTAGTTAAGTCTTGTTATCTTATTTCTCTAGTTTTCCCAATCCTTTTAAATTTAGTAGACCAGCACATTCCTACATGTGGTTGTATATATTCCTCCAAATTCCCTCATATTGTAATGGAGTAAGCCTATATCATGGGAAAGATTTAATTATTTTCATAGTGGAATACTATCAATACATGACCAGAATTCTCTTGGCCACAACGTTTTTGTTATAAGTCCCGTTTTCTTCCCACGATGAGTAATTTCTGAGAACTGCCCATAGCCCTCTTTCTGTTCGCTAAGTGTTCTCGGATTGGACATAGTGCAGAGAATTGCAAGCGGTACTGAGGACCGAGAGGAAAACAGAACTGTGGGGACTGGCTCTGTCCCAAGATCCCGGTCATCATCCAGGTCGTTTTCCCGGGTCAGACTGTGCTCTCTTCCAAGCCAGTTCCTTTCCCCAGTCTGCAAAACACATTGCTGACAGGGTTGGGTTGAACTGTGCGTTATTCCCGTTCCCCCACACCCTGTCCCCCGACCCACCTGCCTGCACCGTGGGCGCATCGCATTCACCCTTCTCTGGTCACAGGTTCAGGCTTTGATTCCCTGATGTTTAGACCTTTCACTGATTTCAAACGTCAGCACTACATCTTTTCCACTGCACCTTCCCAGCTTTTTAGTTCTTGCTTTCAAACATCTCAAATCTATATCATTTTGTGCATGCATATATATATATATATATATATTTGACATTGTTAATATATATAACACCAACTATATATTTAAACAATATTGGAGGAAAGATACTTGAATGACATATTTCCTGACACTTGACTGTCTAATTCTTTCTATGGTCTCTAACACACGAAGATGAGTATGAATTGAAATGTTGGAGCCATGTACCTTTTTCCTCCTGGAGCCATTATTTCATTATCTTATGGCATGCATTGTTGTAGAGGAGAAATTTGTGGCAGACCTTATATTTATTCCTTTTTATTCTTTTTCCTCAGGTCAAACGCTTTTATATAATATTTTCCTTTTCAGTTCAATTGAACACATATGCATTGAACATGTACTAGTGTCAGACACTTTCCTAAGACCTGAGCCCACAGCAGTGAAAGTCATAGCTTAGACCATCCTAGGTGATCCTAGTGCTATAATGACTGATATTAAACACTTAATTAAGAGGGGTATCATGAATTTTATTGACATTCAGAGGGCTATGGTGGACGTATGGCTAGAATAATTTAATCCAGCTAAGGAGGAAAGAGATGCTTTTTTGGAAAAAGTGATAACTCAAAAGAGCAAACTTGAATGGGGAGTTAACATTGGCTAGGTTGAGGGACGGGAAGGGGAATAAAAGAACAATGTGTAGACAAAGGGAAAATTTTATGCCCGTGCAAGGAGCTGAGAAGCAGGTGCCACAGTAAGAAATACTGGAAGATATTGAGCAAAGGGGAGAGTGATACTTAAAGTAGGAAGGAAAGAGAGTTCTATAAAAATATTTGAGTTTTAAGATATTATTCTAAAAGAAAAGCCAAATGAAAAGTCGTAAATAGATATGGGTAGTGGGCTTGGCTAGGTAACATGGTTATATTTCTATATCAGAAAGATCTCTCTGGTTGCAGAGTGAATGCATTTGGGGGTGGATTTGGCAACAGGATTAGTTGCTAGGAGGCCAGACTGGAGGCCTCGTGGACATACAGAAGTGTAGTTGAAAGATAACTGAGGCTTGGAATAGAGTGCCAGTAGTGGCGTGGAGAGAAGTATACAGATGTGGAAAATCCTCAACATGTTGAATCAACAGGACTCGGTTTTTTTTTTTTTTTTGAGTGTATGCAAGAGAGAGAGAGAGAAGAGTCAAAAATAACTTTGAGATTTATGGCTTGAGCAACTAAATAGATAATGGTACCATTTACTGAGATGGTGAATAATGGCACAGAAACAGGAGTGGGAGAGAAGTCGTGAGTTCAGGTCTGTCCACATCCAGGAAATAAAATGTATGGGTCTGGAGCTCATGGGACAGGACCGAGCTGGAGATATGGATTTGGAAGTTGTTGGCGTATCGGTGGTAAGGGAAGCTCAGGGAGAAGGTGGAGTTGTGTAGAAACTGTGTAGATGGAGTCAAACAGGACAGACCCTGGAAGATTGTCTAAGGTTAAGGATGGAGAAAAGGAGGCTCCAGGAAAGAAGAATGAATAAAGGTAAGAACGAAACCAGGAAAGTGTGGCATCTATGAAACCAAGGAAAAGGATATTTCTCAAAAAGATTAGACAATAACAACAAATGTCGCAGGCAGATCCAACGAGACCAGGGTTGAAAAGTGTCCTTAGGCTTAGCCGCAAGAAGGCTCTGGTTTTTCTTGGTGAGAGAATTTTCAGGGGAAAAGATGGAAGTCACAATGAGTTGGTTGAGGACTAAGTTAGAGCAAAGAAATGAAAGTCATGAGAGTAGACAGATCTGTCATGAAGTTCAGCTATTACCATGACTTCTGGGTTGCCAAGGCCAAAGGATACTTTTCAGTCCTTTATTTTTCTTTGAAAATTTGACCATTGTATGCTTTGGCATAGATATTTACTTGTCAATTTTGCCTGAAATATGGTTGGTTATCTCATTCTCAAGCATTAAAAATGCTTAGTTTGTATAAGTTTTCTCTTATTACATTTTCGATTATTGCTTTGATCTATTTGCTCTTTTTCCTGCAGAAACATCTACTCATTTGTTGGATCTTTGTAATCTATCCAATTTATCTGCCAACTCCTCTAATACTGTGGTCCCCAGCCCCCAGGCCGCAGTCTGGTATTGGTCTGTGGCCTGTTAGGAAACGGGCCGCACAGCAGGAAGTTAGCGGCAGGCCAGTGAGTGAAGCTTCATCTGTATTTACAGCCGCTCCCCATCATTTACATCATTGCATAAGCTCCTCCTCCTGTCAGATCAGCGGGGCATTAGATTCTCATAGGAGTGTGAACACCACTGAAAACTGTGCACGAGAGAGATCTAGACTGCACGCTACTTATGAGAACCTAATGCCTGATGATCTGAGGTGGAGCTGAAGGCAGTGATGCTAGTGCTGGGGAGCAGCTGCAAATACAGATTATCTTTAGCAGAGAGGTTTGATTGCATGATAAATGTAATGTGTTTGAATCATTCCCAAACCGTCCTCCCCTGCGGTCCGTGGAAAAATTGTCTTCCATGAAACCGGTCCCTGGTGCCAAAAAGGTTGGGGACCCCTGCTTTAATATATGAATTTTTATTTTTATTCCATATCTCTTTAGTAATTGATTTTTAAATATTCTGTTAGTTTTTCTTAAATTAATTCTCTGCATCATTTAATCATCTTTTGGCAGCATTATTTCCTTTATCATTTCTGATACAACTGCTTTTTTAATTACAATTTTTTATATGGATCGACAGTTTATGTCAGATTGTTCTTATTTCATAGAAAATATATCCCCCCTCATATCCTACTGAATGTAAGAGGTAGCTCTTTTGTGAACTATTCTTTCATTTCATGAAGTTTAGTAGAAGATCATTTATCTGAGAGTCTAAATGTAAGACTGTATGATGGAATTGTTATATACTTGTTATATTCTTTTTAAAAACCATTGTCTACATTTAGAAATCATTTCTTGTAATAATCGAAGGGCGATTTCCTGAAATGAATGGTCCACTGGTGGTGATGGTGGGCCCCGCTGAGCTGTGTCAGCGGTGGGGAGGGTCGTAATGGATGGGTGAAGAATGCCTTTCCCCGATGCTATTTTATACTGTGAAAAGCTCATAAATTTTATGGGACAAATGTCATTTATTACTGAACAGGAGGAGATGGCTCAGATGTAGAAGCTGGAAGAGAAGCCTGAAAAAGAACAGCAGAGCAAGAAAAAGCGGATGACGGATCTTTTCATCAATGCCACGGCGCCGTTCCATTCTTCAGTTTCTATGTTGCTGTTACATCAAATCGTGTCTCTTCAGATCAACACAGATTTCCTGGAAAATAAAATCTTCATTTAAAAAAGTAATTTATCATTTTTATGTATATGGTTTCTTTTTAAAGGAAACAAGTGCAAAGCAAATTCTCTCTGTATGAGAATTGATAAGTGAAATAGATTTGTTGTGTTTCCATTATTACATATTTAGATGTATGTCTTTTCTTTTCATTTTCAAGTTAATCCAGATTTTTTATGGGTGCATATGATGACCTATATTTAACACACTCTTCAGTTAGTTTGTATGATGCATTTATGTTTGATAAAACTCTTCTGCGCAGTGGTGCATGCCCATAGTCCCAGCTACTTGGGAGGCTGAGGTGAGAGGATCCTTTGAGCCCAGGAGCTCAAGTTTAGCCTGGCCAACTTGGTGAGACTCTGTGTCTTAAAAGAAATTCTTTAAAAAACCCCTTTTCTGGGTTATATATGATGCCTTAAAACTACTAGTTTATTTTTTACTATACTGTAGGTCCAACATAATGTTCTAAGATGCCTTTCTTCTTTTAATCATTGTGTTTGTTTGAGGTTGAGATATATAAATCTGGAAATATTATATTATTTTGTAAGAAGTCAGATCATGGGCATTCTGGATAAATGATCCTTTAATGTAAAATTATTTTATAGGAAAATCTTCCTTGAAACTTAGCACCTTACTCCTTTAAGTTTTATTGTATCTTTTGATTTCTTATCAGAGCCTCTTCAGGTGGACACCACCATTTTCAGTTGTGGTAAGGAACAGGAAGAGCAATTGACGGCTTCCTCCATAGCTGACTCACCAGGCAACATTCAGAAATTGTCAGACAAGCAATTTCATCATCTCATTGTCCAATACTTTCTTCACACAGCACAGTTCCTAAGCAAGAGAGGTGAGTCAACATGGATGGTTTCATACTTGCAGAGGTGTAAGCAAAAAGATGGAAAAAGATACCATGCTAAAGTGCTCTCAAGCGTACAGGCTCAATCTACCCCTTTTACCCAACCGGAAAGGAGTTTATTATCTGTCAGCTGCAGAAACTCCTCCCAAACGCCACCACACCTCCCTCCTACTTCTCTTTTTCATTTACATTTGCATTCTTTATCTGACCCATGGGCTCAGGGGTTTTTCTAACTAAGACATCATTTTTTAAAAAACTGTGACATGTATCTAATTCAGATTCAGGAATTCTCTTTCAATCATTGCAACATTACATTCTAAATAATTCCATACATGCATCATCACCCTATATGGAACCTCACACAAAGTCTATTTTCCCTATGTAATATTTAACCAGATACAAATACCTTCTTGTCTTAGTGTACTTTGTTGTTGTTGTTGTTGAGTTTTGATCTTGATCCATATGCCCATCAGACTCTACATTGATTTTTATTTTCTGTCTACAACTTCTTGAACATACAGTGACATACTAAGATCCAGTGTTGGAGAGCAATTAGTACTGTCCCGAATCCTCTCCAGGGGATACAGATGCTGGCAGATACCTTCTCCCATATCTGAAGTTGATAGTGGCTTTGTGTATAGAGTCACAAAGCTGTCACTGGTGCATAGCAAATGTTTAGTAAAATTTCCCAAACATTCAGACCGACTAGGCAAAAATCAAAGGCTTTTGTAAGGAGAGCTGCATTTTAGGACATCAGGAATCGTGAGGCCAGTGGCTTTTTCTTTTTTTCTTTTCTTTTTTTTTTTGAGACAGAGTCTCACTCTGTTGCCTGGGCCAGAGTGCTGTGATGTCAGCCTAGCTCACAGCAACCTCAAACTCCTAGGCTGAAGCCATCCTCCTGCCTCAGCCTCCCGAAGTAGCTGGGACTACAGGCATGCGCCACCATGCCCTGCTAATTTTTTTTCTATATATTTTTAGGTGGGCAATTAATTTCTTTCTATTTTTAGTAGAGACGTGGTCTCCCTCTTGCTCAGGCTGGTTTCGAACTCCTGACCTTGAGCGATCTGCCCAGCTCAGCCTCCCAGAGTGCTAGGATTACAGGCGTGAGCCACCCGCCCTGCCGGCCAATGGCTTTTTAAAGATGATTGTGAGATTGTTGAGGTTCTGACGCACAGAAGACTGAAGGAAGGGTCAGGCTGGAGAAATTTCCCCCCTTGCCTCTTCCCCTGCCAGATACTGATAAATTGGCCGTGGGTATTTTTCATGCTGTCAAAAATGGCAGAATGACTGGTTCATTGTTCCACAGACATGAGAGAATGTCGGTCACGTGGCAGGCGCCATACTAGTTCCGGTGCATACCGGAAGTGACCTCAGCGTGCGCACCGTCCGCGGGATGCTTACTGTGTGCAGAGTCGGTGGGGAATGGGACAAAGAGCAGACACGTCAACAAATGGCAGGACCCAGTGTGGTCAGAGGCGACCCCAGGTCTGCACAGAATGCTGTGGGGCTCACGGAGGTTCAGAGCAGCGTTATTCGTGACAGCCAAAAAGCGGAAACAACCCATACGTCCATCAACTGGTGAGTGGAACGAAATGCGGTCCGTCCACATGACGGAAAATACTAGGCGACAAGGAGGAACCCAGTGCTAACTCGTGATAGGACATGCACGAACCTTAAGAACATTATGCCAAGTGAAAGAAGCCGGTCACACAGACTGTCCCTTGCGTGACGCCATTTATATGAAATGTCCGCATAGACAAATCTATAAACACAGAGAGTAGATGGGTGGTTGCTTAGGGCTGGGAGATGGGGTGCGGGAGGGGGAATGTGGGGGCGATGGCTGAAGGGAACAGGGTTTCTTTTTGGAATAATGAAAATATTCTTAAATGGACGTGGTGATGGATGCACAACTCTGTGAATATTCTAAAAGCCACTGAGTCATGCACTTTAAGTGGGTGGATTGTATAGTATAGGGATGACGCCTCAATCAAGCTGTTCACAAAATGTCATGGGAGCAAAGAAAACAGATGAATCATTGCCAATGTTAGGAGGATGGAAATGAGTATTCACGGAACACGTTGTCCTCGGGGCAGCCTTCAGGTGAGCGCCCTCACCTCCGTCTTCAGAGAAGGGAACTTGTTTCTGGTCACAGAGCAGAGCCAGGACATGTCCCCAGGCTGTGGGACTCCAGCCAGGACTGTGTCTTATTTACCACACCTCCTCACAGAGGAGGTGACGTCTGTGCACCTCCTCAAAGTATTGGTGGGAGCTCATGAGGCAGAGATGGCCAGAGAGGAGCATTCAGGTTGGGAGAGGCACGTGCTCAGGGTCGCGGTGGGTAGGACATGGCTCATGTCATCTGGATAATTCAAGGGGAGATCAACAGAATGGCTACTTGCAAAGGGGTGAGCAGAGTTCAAGGGAACCAAAGCAGGGATAGTGACCACTGGAACATGACCTTCCTGGGCCTGAAAGGGCAAGGGAGGAAGCCACTGTGGGTACATGGACAGGGTGGTTGTGTACATAGGGCTGCCCTCCATGGAGGGACAAGAAGAAATGACCTGGAGGGAGAGGCCCAGATGGTAACTGCCCTGATTCATTCTCCTCCTGCCCTCAGATCTCTGCAGGGGGCTGTCATTGGCTGTACCCAACAATACAACAGGAGGGAGCCCAGGTGTAACCCACACAGGTCAGCCTCCTGGGGCTGAGGCAGGCATGGAAGGGAGACCTGGATGGCAGAAGGAATGTGCGCAGCACAGATGTGCAGGAGTAAAGATAATGGCACGTTCTAGGGGTGGCAAAGGACACGGTAAGTCATCACACCATGGTGACAGTCTATCCTGTTCTCATTCTTCCCAACTCCTTGCCCCGAGGCCACGTTTTATGTCCAGCAAATGTGAGCGGCATCCTCAAGAAGCTTTCCTGGTGGGCTCCCAATCCCTTCCTTCTTTTCTCAAGGCGGCACAACCTCTGACTGTCCTAATCCTTCGTGAGGGCCACATTTGCCCTTGTTTCAGGTGTCAGATGAGCCAGGCCTCCAGAGTGAGGCTGGGAAGCTCAAGGCTGTCTTTGGGGAACTGATGCTCATATCCTAAGAGTAAATGAGCTCTGCAGCGCCGAGGGGAAGGGCTAAAAATTCCTTTTCCTAGAACCAGGTGTGGCGGCTCATGCCTATAGTCCTAGCTATTCGAGAAGCTGAGGCTGAGGATCAGGCAGGAGGATCGCTTGAGGCCAGCAACTTGAGACCAGCCTGGGCAACATAGTGAGACCCCATCTCCACAAAAAAAATTAAGACAAAAAACTCCTCTTCTTGAGAGAGTTCAGAAGAGGAAGGATTGTTAAGCGAGTGATTGCGGAATACATTTGTGTCTGCCACCAGGGGGCACATGGACCCATTTTTAGGACAGTACTCAAGAAATAAAGCATTTTGTTGGTGTCTTCTGAGAACAGAGGAGAGAAAAATAGAGACTTGGAAAAGAAATCGAGTTTTTGTTTTGCTTTTCTGTTTCTTCTAGACTTGTTGTCTGGTCATGGAAAGTGTTCAGAAACCAGAAAAATGTCCCCCTAGGAAATAGACAGCCAGGCACAAAGGTGTCTTTGATTGACCTTGGTAAATTTCTTACTTTATGGGGTCTCTTCTTTATCTTTGCAGATGAAGAAGTATGATCCTCCTTTGTACCAGAGTTGATTTGACCCAGGATCACAGAGATATACGAACAAAGCTCTCAGAGACCGAAGCGTAGAACAGATGCCAGTTTATTGGCTTATAACAAGAACCAATGTTGGGGAGATAGGGCACATAACTTCTAAAAGATAATATTTTGGATATAGTGGGTTGAATAAAATACGTCATTAAATTTAATTCCACCTTCTTCTTTTTACTTTTTTATCGTGGCTACTAAAATTTAAAAATCACACTTGTGGTATGGATTCTTTTTCTATTAGGCAAGACTCTTTTAGAAGAAAGGAACTTTAGTTACACAACCACCAAGAATTCAGTTTCGGGAAATCTTTGCAGCCTAAGAAGCAAATAAGTTTAGCTGGAAAATCAGGTTGAAAATGGGAACCGAGGCATTTTGTTTGGAAGTTGGAAGGAATGATTTCTCATAAAAGGACATGAGTTCCTTGGGAACGTTGGCTGTCCCATCTTCATGTGCCCCAGGGAAGAGTCAGGTGTGTAGTAGGTGCTCAGTGAATGCTGAATTCAATTGACAGAGATACGGGCAAGGCAGATACATAAGAAGAGGAAATGAAGCCAGGAGAAAAGTCAGTGAGCCTCACTCTGTCTTGCTGGAAGATAGGAGGGGTCTGGGAAGTTTAACAGATTTAAGTCTAAGAGGTGTCTTAAGAGAGAGGAGGTCTAAGGCCCTGGAGGGAGAGCCTATTCTGAATAGAACTGGAAGCCCCCAATAACTCATTTGTGGAGTGGAGAAGCTGTTTCCAAAAGTAGGGCCATCCACATGGAGTCAGGAACCTTAATGCCAATCACCGCCCTGGGACAGGCCAGGGGGACCCATCCATTCACTCAGGAACATTGGCTAAGTGCCTGTCATATACCAGACGCAGCGCTAGGAGCTCAGGACACAGGTGAAAGGATATAGTCTCTGTCTTCAAGGAGCTCACAGTTTAAGGGGAGACTGACACACAGATAATCATTTATAGTACAATGCGGCCATTGCTTACACAGCTACACTTAGTGAATACCCACATTCCATTTTAAGATATGACACCCAAGAAGAATTTACATCCATTTTGATAATTAGGAATAAATGAGGAGGAAACACCCCAACCCAATATGTGGTGTTTCTAGAACCCCATTCACTTCAGCAATTCACCATGTCTCTTCATTGACGGTCCTCAGCATGGTGAACACTTGTGGCTAATAGGCTAGTTTCCATTTTGCTTACATACCATGACTTTCAAGAGTTGAGTGTTGAGTTTTATGTTTATAGCTTCAACCAGTTGAGCTGTGGGCTTGCTGTGATGGTTTGGATGGTCATTCGGTGTACCTCCTCCCACTCGGGGTGGAATACACTCCCTACGTCATTGAAGTTGGCTTGGCCACATGACTGGCTTTGGCCGAAGGAAGGCTAGCAGCCTTGATGTGGAGAGAGGCCTTAAATCTGCGTGTGCAATTTAGTTTGGCTTTTGTACTTCTGTGATTACCATGCAAAGGGCAAGCCCTGGGAAGTCACTGATCCAAGAAGGATGAGAGACAAGTGAGATGAGAGACACAGCCACCCTTTGGGCCCAGCCTAGGCAAGCCAAACTGCAGTTGACCTGTATGAGAATCAAAGTTTGTGGTTGTAGAGACCCTGAGTTTCGGGGTGATTTGTTGTGTGGTGCTGTTTTGGCAATAATTGCTTGATGTACTTATCAATAGTCAGTTGTGTTTGTTCCTAATCCTCTTTAGACTGGCCAAACTTCTATATTCATATAATTTTATTAAACACTAGACACACTAATGAAATATGAGCACAAAACCAAAGAGGTTTGTTTTTCTAAATAAATCTTTAATTTAAAAAAAATCTTTGGGGCCGGCACGGTGGCTCACGCCTATAATCCTAGCACTCTGGGAGGCTGAGGCAGGAGGATTGCTTGAGCTTAGGGGTTTTGGTGTTAAAGTGAGTTCAACTCATAAAATGAATTAAGGAGCTTTCCATCTTTTTCTATAGCCTGAAATAGTTCAGATAATATTGGTTTTATATCATCTTTAAAGATGAATCCAAGTGGTCCTAGAACCCTTTTTCAAGGGTAGATACTTAATCATATTCTTACCTCCTTCATCATAATCGTCTATTCAAGTTTTTCATGTTTTGGGGTGGTCGGTTTTGGTAATAAATATTAAATTTCTAGAAAATCATTCTTTTCCTGAAGGTTTTTTAAATATTTGCATATAGTATTTCTTTTATAATTCTTTTCAGCATTCTGAATCTTGCATATATGATTTCCCTCTCCTTTTTATGTTCATCAAACTTAAAAAAGGTTTGCCCATTTTATTGGACTTTTTACTGAGCCTACTTTTGGCTATCTATTTACTTTTTATAATTTTTTTCATATCTAGTTTGTGAATCAGAGCATGTATTTTTAATTATTCTTCTCTAATTTCTTTCATCTTATTTTGCTGTTCTACATTTTTATGATGAATACTATGTTTATTATTGTTCACCTTTTTAAAAATAATTAAAGTATTTCCTGCTGAGTATAGCTTTGATTATGTTCCTTATATTTTAGTATGATGCCTTCTCATTTTTGTTTATTTTCAGATAATTAATAATTTTAATTTTGATTTCCTATGTGCTCCAAGGATTATATAGGAGTATATTTCTTTTTCTTTCTTTCTTTCTTTTTTTTTTTTTTTTTGAGACAAGGTCTCACTCTGTTGCCTGGGCTAGAGTGCCGTGGTGCAGTCATAGCTCACTGCAACCTCAAACTCCTGGGCTCAAGCGATCCTCCTGCCTCAGCCTCCTGAGTAGCTGGAACTACAGGTGCACATCACTATGCCTTGCTAATTTTTTGTAGAAACAGAGTCTCGCTATATTGTCCAGGCTGGTCTTAAACTCTTGGCCTCAATGATCCTCCCGCCTTGACCTCCCAAAGTGCTGGGGTTATAGGCGTGAGCCACTGTGCATGGCCCAGGAGTATATTTCTTAATTTCTTAATAGTTATGACTTATCAGTCATCTTTAAATGTTTATTTTGAACTTTACTAAAATATGAGCAAGATTTTTTGAGTTTTTAATGATTTTCTCAATGACCACATGACCAATTTTGTAAATATTAGTATTTAATGTATTTCATGAACATACAACGTATACATTCCCTATTTGAAAAACATAATTCTCTCTGTCTCTTTGCCTGTGTCTTTCTTCTCTCTTCTCTCTTTCTCTACACAGAGACACATATTCAAACATGTGAATTGGGTTGCCAGATTTTATATATTAATATATTCAGGTATATTAATTATCTTATTTAATACTTCTGTGTTCTTAGTTAATTTTTTTGTCTACTAGATATCTATAATTCTGAAAGTGATATGCTGAAATTTTGCATCTTCAAAAATTACTTTTGCTTTATATAATTAGCCACTATTTTATTTGGTAAATGTAGGCTTTTGACTTTTAGCAAATTATACCTTTCATCATTGCATAATATCTCTCCTCGCTCTGCTTAGTGCTTTCTTTTCTTTTTTCATTTTTAAAAAAGTTTTATTGAGGTATAATTGGCAAATAAAAATGGTATATTCAAGTTTACAACATGATGTTTTGATATATGTATGCACTGTGAAATGATTACCACAATCAAGCTACTTAATATGTCTATCACCTCTCATAGTTACATTTTTTCATTGGTGGCAAAAACATTTAAGACCTACTCTCTTAGAAAATTTCAAGTATACAGTACAGTGTTATTAACTATAGTCATTGTGCTGTGTATTAGGTCTACAGAGCTTGATTATCTTATAACTGCAAGTTTGTACCCTTGGACCAACATCTCCCTGTTTCCCCCACCCCCCGGCCCCTGATAATCACCCCACACTCCCTTGCTGTAGGCTCCTCTGTTTCCAAAGAACGTACATAGCATTTACCTTCCACAATCCCTAACAGCTCATTGATATCCACGTAACTTTACCTGTCTATGTTGGGTTCATTATTCATCACTGTTTTCTTTTCTTTCCATCTCCCTGTACCTTGAAATCTCAATCCTATCCTCTCTTTTTAAGATCTTTGATTGACTGTTTCCTTCAGACAGGAATTGTCGGTGGTGTAAACTCCACATTCCTGCATGTTCACAGTTTCCTTCTGTCACTCTGGCTGGTGAATTCCACCTTGACTGGGAAGAAGACTCCCGGGTTGCTTCCAGCTCAGCCACTAGCACATGTCATTCCATTGTCTTCTGGCTTCCAGTGTTGCCAATAAGAAGTCAGATGCAAATGGGATGCTTTCCCTTTCACAGGTAACTTGTACTTTCCATCTAGAAGCTTGTCAACTGTTTTTTTTTTTTCTTTTTAAAATTTCAGGAATCTTACCAGGATATGCCCAAATGAGCATTTTCCCTTATCAATCGAATCTAGAACTCTGGGAATCCTTTCAATCTCCAGACTCCAAGATCTCTTTAGATTAGGAAGAATTTTCTTTTATTACACACTGTAAAATTATTACCTCTCATTTGTTTCCTTTTTTCCTGAAATTCCTATCAATGTTCATGGTAGGGCTCCTGGATCCAGCCTCACGTCTCATCTTTCCTCTTATTTGTCTACTTTTTGCTTAGTGTTCTCCACTCACCAGTTCATACCTCCTCATAGACTGTCCTCTCTTCACTTCACCCACTGAATTGCTCAATGGTGGGGCTTCCACATAAGTTAAATTTGAATCTCAGATAAACAGTGAAGAAATTTTTAGTGCAAGTATGTTGAAATACAGCATGGGACATAATCTACTAAAATTATTCCTTATTTATGTAAAATTCAGATTTAATGGGGCATGCTGTAGTTTTTCATATGTAGTTCCTTAAATTGTGGCAACCCTATTCAATTGAGAAATCATATTTTTCTGAGGTCCAGACATTCTTTTTGTGTGTACATTCAAATCTCCTTATTTATTTGCTTGGTCCTCTCTTGTTTTTAGAAGCTCCATTTCACTGGCCAAGCATTTTGTGTGTTCTGATTGGTCTTTCTGTCTCTGGCCACTGAGTTTCCTTTACTATGTTATTTTAAACATGGTCATAGATCTGCTTGTTATGGGACCCCAAGTGGAGGTTGACCTCTGGCTGGTGGAAGATAAAGGGGTTCCCACCATGGCAGGAAGGGAGGGTGTGGGGTAGAAGGTGGGCAGCAGTGCCTCGCTGAGGGTCTGGGAAGGAGCATCTTGGTGTCGAGGTGTCTTTGTGACCTTCTAGATTCACAGATGCAGAAGATTAAGTCACTTTTTCGGCATCTCTGTGGCCTCTTAGGGACCATGGATATCAGACATACTCAGATAGGATTTGTCTCTCACCTCAGGGATCTTTATATCCCCACAAATGACACCTTTTTTGTGACTCTGTCATTAGCAATCCCTGCCTCAAAGTTTTCTGATACTGGTCTCCTGGCTCTTGCCCAACTCAAAGTGAGGAAACTCTACAGAAACTCTGCCCATTGGAACCCATTCCTGTGTACCCCTGACCTATCCACGTAAGAGTGACCATCTCTATCCAAGTAAGAGTGACCATCTCTATCTAAGTAAGAGTGACCATCTCTATCCAAGTAAGAGTGACCGTCTCTATCCAAGTAAGAGTGACCGTCTCTATCCAAGTAAGAGTGACCGTCTCTATCTAAGTAAGAGTGACCATCTCTATCCAAGTAAGAGTGACTCTATCCAAGTAAGAGTGATTGTCTCTATCCAAGTAAGAGTGACCATCTCTATCTAAGTAAGAGTGACCGTCTCTATCCACGTGAGAGTGACCATCTCTATCTAAGTAAGAGTGACCATCTCTATCTAAGTAAGAGTGACCATCTCTATCCAAGTAAGAGTGACCATCTCTGTCCACATAAGAGTGACCATCTCAGGAGAGGAACCAGACAGGATTGGGAAGGGGAGATGGGCATTGAATACACTGAAAGACCTAAAAGGTGAAAGTTGCTAAAGAAAACAACTAACTGATTAGGTGTGGTAAAAGACCTCAAAAAATACAAGAAGATCTTAAAATTTAAAAGGATTCTGCTCTCAGGATATATCACAATTGACTTTAAGTTCTCACTTCATTTAAAAACCAAAAATAAAAATCAGAGAGGAGGCATAGGGGTGTGATCTACGCAGAGAAGATAACAAGGACTCTTACCCTTTGCTGTTGAATACAAAAGTGAAGGCTGGGTGCAGTGGCTCAGGCCTGTAATCCTAGCACTCTGGGAGGCAGAGGCAGATGGATCATTTGAACTCAGGAGTTCGAGACCAGCCTTAGCAAGAGTGAGACCCCCGTCTCTACTTAAAAAATAGAAAGAAATTAGCTGGACAACTAAAAATATACAGAGAACTTAGCCGGGCATGGTGGCGCATGCCTGTAGTCCCAGCTACTTGGGAGGCTGAGGCAGGAGGATCGCTTGAGCCCAGGAGTTTGAGGTTGCTGGGAACTAGGCTGATGCCACAGCACTCTAGCCCAGGCAACAGAGTGAGACTCTATCTCAAAAAAAAAAGTGAGGACACTTGTAGTTCTATCAGCACACATGGGTCGCTGTAGCCACCTGACTGTATTACAACAGGTATAGGACATTTCCATTATCACAGAGAGTGCTACTGGACAGTGCTACAGCCAGTCATCCACACTCACACAGCAGACCCTGCCTCTCCGTTACAAATGCTGGTTAGCCAATGTGCATGTGTCTATCTTAAGGTAAAATGACATTTTTGATGTATGTGTTGTTTTAATGGCACACTTGAACCTGGAGGACATTATGTTAGCAACATCAGCCAGCCACGGGAAGACAAACACCACGTTATCTCTCGTACATGCGGAACCTAAAAAAATAGAACTCATAGAAGGAGAGAGAGCAATGGTGGTACCAGAGACTGGGTGGGGGCAGGGGGAGAGAATGCAGAGGTGTTGGACAAAGGGTGCAAAGTTTCCACTAGACAGAGGAGTAAGTTTCCGAGATCTGTTGCATAGCTGGGTGACTATTGTTAACAATAACGAATGTATATTTCAAAATTGCTAAGAGTAAATTTCAGATGTCTCACCAGGAAAGTGATAATTAAGGCGATGGATATGCTAATCAGCTTGATCTAATCCCTCTATATTGTATAAATATATCAAAACTCTTTTGTGAGCTTCTTGTTGACACTGCAGTCCTTGGCCGGATGGGATGTCCTTAGACACTCGCCTGCATCAGCTCTTCCCCATGGACTCGGTGGGAGGAAACCCCAGAGAAGCCCCCTGGGTAGAGGCCAGTGGGAGTTATGAAAAAGATCATTTATAACGAAGAAAAGTCCTTGCGGAGGCAGTTGGTTTACCTGTGGCATCTTACAACGTACGCTCCATAAATATATAAAATGATTACTTGCCAATTGTAAATATTATTAATTTTTAAATATTTTAAGAGGTTCACTGTTAGTCTACCCAAATATCATTGGAAAATGAGATTCTATGGTGGTTCTAAGTCATTATGTGTCTAGTAAAATGGTTAAATGATGATTTGAAAGAACAGAGGGAAGATGGTTGGAGAGTAAGCAACAGGTGGAACTTCTGTTTTCTTTACAGAAAAAAGTGAATAACTTTGCGTTTAGCTAGGAAGTACTTAATTTTAGGATGGACTTCACTGGAGGACACGATTTGCTCCTGTCCTCCGTGACGCGGGAGGTGGAGGCACTTGGAGTTGGGTATCAGATGGAGGAGGCTGTCCCGGCCAGTCCTGCTTTGTGGTCTGGTTGCTCCCTCAAGGAAGCTCTCTGAGAAATCCCACCCCTTCCTCCCAGTCCCACCCGCCTGCACTTTTAATATCATACTTATTTGTGTCTTCTTTTTACCTGTAATTTTCTTCCCCCACTGTAAGCTCCATGAGGACCAGGACCACAGCTTGTTTTGCCCACTGCTGTGTCCCTTAGTATCTAGCACATAATAGGAGATCAATAAATATTGGTTGAATGAAAGACTAACTCCACAAAAAGGTAAGTTCCTGATGGTCACAGGTATGCCCCAACTCAGTTCTAGCCCATCAAGAAGGCATGGGAGATTGGTTGCTGAAGCCAAGAACATATTTTATTTACATTTATGCATTTGACCCTAAAAACTGTCACCAGATTTTACAACTCATTTACAATGGTATCTTGGAATGACTGCAGACTCATAAATAACCAGGCAGGTTAAGGCTAGAGAAAAACAGTTGAAGAATCAGCGGCTTGTTTTAAAATCTCTTTTCACAATGCATGATTTTCTTATCAAAGAAGCAGGAACTCAATGCCTATAAATCTTTAAAGTAAGCATCCCTCTTTTAAAATGACAAGCTTTTAAACCTCTCTGTTAACCAATCTCTTCATATCAGTTTATGATCTATTGGGATTAGAGGGTGCAAATTTAGGCAGGATGCACAGGGAAAGAACATTGCAAAAGGAAAAAAAGCAAACCTTAATTTTATTTCATCTCAAATAATAACCTATAATTGCACAAGAAATAATCAGGATCTTCAAAAATGTAAGCAGTGTTTTACATTGCCATTGGTAACTTACATGTGTACCCTAGTGGTCAGAACAAGGTGTTAAAGTCCCTTTTCAAGGACTCGAAATAAAAAGACCAATTGCAAAGCATTTGCCAAAACAGGCAGCTTGAAGTAACTTCTTAGCCCAGGACTCTCAATGCCTTTGTGAAAGAATTATCAATAAGGAACTCTCTTCTAACATAAATAAGCTAGAGGAAATATCTTGATTTTTAGAACTGATAGGATTTCAAAACAGGAAAATCTTCAAAGCAGATGTAGTTTTTTTTTAAAAAAAGAACAAAATATTTCTTCCCAAGGCAACAATCACACCCTAGAAATAGCTGAGCAATTCTCCTGTTGCCTTCTCCCCTTGCTCTGGAAACTTTAGCGGTGACTAGAGTGCCATTCTCAAGAAAGTCTTGAGTAAATGTGGTACCCTGAGTTTCAGTTCCTAATTAAGCTCTTTATTCCTTATAAATTCTCCACCTGGAGATTGGAATAGGCATCTGAATTACAAGAATGTATTAGGCATGAGAACTTCACACTTTTCTAATTTGTGCAAAGAAATTCTTATAACACCAACTACAGGTTTCCTCTACAAACTGCTTGTCATTCCTCTCCAAACTCTCTCTTCTTTCCAGAATTTTGGTGCATCTGAAAATTCAAAGCTATGTAAACATGGCATATTGGTTGTTGGAAACAGAGTAGCTTCTTGTCTCCTTTCTCACTGTTGGGTTGTGAACATTTGAAATAGATGTTGAATGGAAACAGGAATTGTGGTGTAGCAGTTAAGCCAGTGGGCTTTGTATGGGACCAAGCTCTCCTGTTCCTACACCTTTTCTTGACCTTGTCCTGCACCTGGGCTTTGTTTCCCTTGGTGCAGCCAGTTGCAACTTGATCACCCTTTCTATTCAAGAAAAGCCCTCATAGGTGTGTTGGAAGCTCCTCCAAGGGCCACCCTTTTGGGTTCTCAAGTGGAATTACTTTGAGACCTTAGCCAACAGCAACATTCCTGAAGAGAGGAGCAGCAACAGGGTAACCCTGGTGCCATTTTGGGGGTCACCTTCTCTAGGACGCCTTCCTTCTTCCTTCCTCTCTCATGTGCCTCTGCTGCACTCCATGAGCTTTCTGTCCCAGCACCCAGCCCACTTTGCTACAGTTGACCTTTTCCCTTCCTCCCCGCATGCCCCTCACACTTGATTTCCTGCTCCCTGAGAATAGTGATAATAAATATCATTATACCATCATCCTCGTTATCTTTAATACCGGTAGATCACTGTGCTACGTGCCAAGGCTTGTTTGTGCTGAGCACTTTACATCACTGTCTCATTGAAACGGTACAGTCATTTCACAGAAGAGTCAACGGAGGCCCAGGAAGGGGACATGACATGCAGGAACTGGTGAGTGGCAGAGCCAGGATGAGAACCCAGATGTATCTGATGCTGGGACCTGAGTTCTTCACCATAACATGATGCTCTGCTGCCCCAAGACTTGCTCATCCTTGGATCTGCAGTCACCAACACAGGCCACAGCCCAAAGGAGTCCTCGGTCAGTATATTGATTGAATGACTGAGTGAGTGAGACTGTAGAGATCTGCAAGGAGTGGCCCAGGCAACAGAATAAACCCAAGCAGGGCTGCTCTCGGAGAAGCAGGAAAGGAGGCCAGTGTTTTCTGGGCCATCCCTCCTTAAAAATGTCTCCTTCTGATATCCTACCAGACTTCTGTATCTTCCCATTTTCCTTTCTACCCAGGCTTATTTTTATAAAAGATGCGATCAATTCGTTGATGTGGTGGAAATGTGACCCTATGCATTGGCATTATAATAGGATATCAAAATTTTAAAGATGAACCACCCCCCATTAGAGAACCCTTGGCCTTGAATACCTCTGTTAGAACCAAGTCTATAGGGAAGTTTTTAGGGTTTAGTGACTTGCTAAGCTACTCAATATAGATGTTAAACAGCCTGGTTTCTCCTCACTGTGCCTCACTTCAACTCTGTCCTCTTGAGCCCACTGGTTTCCTGGTGTCTGGGCTGGGTGAAAGCCCCCACATGTGACTGAAAGAAGAAAAAAAAAATCCACTGAATCACTGGGACTTGCTAGCATGCTAAAAATTGGGTAAATTAACGTTCAAGTAGGTGTTTTGGCTTCAGTTAGCCAGCTGAAGCCAATTTTTGTATTTGAACTATTTAGAGTTCTTCTTCAGGCAGGTCTTGAGGGAGCGCTTCTCAGGCAGCCCGAACCTCACCCAGGTTCACGGGAGAACTAAGCTGCAGAGAACACCCCGTCCACACTGCTTTCCTTTGGAGAGCTGGAGCTGTTGCGAGGTGTTTTCTCATGGCATCCAGGGGCTAAGAGAACCAAATGACAAGAGCAAGTTCAGTAGATCAGTATTTGTCAACTAGGTGCCATTTTGCACTCCGGGGATATGTGACAATGTTGGGGGCAGTTTGGGTTGTTCCAATTGAGACGGGGCACCACTGGCATCTGGTGAGAAGATGCTGCTTAAATTTCACAATGCACAGGGCACCACAAAGCATTGTCCCGACCCAAACGCCCAGGGTGCCGAGGTTGAGAAGCCCCGCGGTGGAGAATGCTGAATGTCAAACCCAGGGAAGCAAAAATCGATCAGCGGCGAAAGGGACGTGCATGGGGCTTAGCGCAGAAGCAAAGCCAAAGAGTCAGGACACAGGTAGATCTTGGGGGACTGAACGTGAACATCAAAAGCAGGAGAAAAGTGAGAGAAGCCAAGGTCATGGCTATGACCCAGGCTGCAATGCCTGGAGCTCCCTGGGCTGCTGTGGTGTGGGCGGGGCCTTGCCTAGCTTCTAGGCTTGGAGCTGGGGCTCATATTAATGTGGTGGATGGACAGTGCTTTGGGCATGTAGTTGACTGCTGCATGGTGCTAACCAACCCAGAAGTCTATGCAGGATTTGTGCAAGGCCACGAGGATCCATACAGCCATTAATAAGCCACAGAACTGAATCTGGGACATCACCATGTGTTGCCACTATGCAGTCTCACCAATTCAAAAAATCCAAATGACCCGATTTCATTTCTGAGTTTTTATTGTTTTGTTTTTCATTAAAGCATCATCTTAGTGTATTGTGGAGGGAAGAGAATCCATTGCTGGTGCTCACCTTGATGTATCTTGATAGCATCATGAGGCAGTGTGGCAGAAGGAAAAAAATTGCTATTTAGTAAAAAAAAAAAAAAATGAGTGTCAAGTTTCTACCTTTTAGGGGAAGAACTGCATGAATGTCAGAGGCAAATGGCTCTTTGATGGAGTGAAGCACCTCGATGAGACTATGTGGTTGGCGAAGATGAACCTCTGTCTTGCTTTTCTGCCTACTTCCAGGCAAAGCCTTCATTTGCGAGGGCAAGTGAGGGAGCTCAGCTGCTTCACCTTGGAAAGTAAGAGTTTGACTCTTTGTGCCCAAGAACGAGGGTTTGATGGGCCCAGCATGTGAGAATAGGGCCCCAGAAATGTGGCAGTAGGCAGCTCCTGGGGGGAAACTGAGGCTGTGAGAAGTTCTCTGTGGAGGAGGACCTATGGGGAAGTATATGAGAATGGTGCAGTTTTAAATCAGGTGCTGTTCTGGCTGTGTAGAAACCACTTCTGCCATCCCTACAGGGCTCATTAAAGTTAACCATGCACAACAGCCTTGGGAGAGCACTGTTTGGGGGGCAGGGGAAGGAAGATGAGTGGGGTTCAGGAGAAGCAGGGAAGAGGGGGACTAGTGGGATTGTAAGTCTCACTCCCCACACTCCTCCCTCTCAGGTACTGCTGAGGTCCTGGGACTTCTCATCGTGCGTGAGATGGGAGCCTGAGCCATTTTATTTGGATAATAAAAATAAATAAATAAAGTGCCATCAGCAAGCTAGAGCACACTTGGGGACATGTGGTCTACAGGACTGAGTCAGGGAGAATTGTGCAGCCATGGCGATATCTGCCAGTTCTGCAATGTGGGCCCTGCTTTGCCACGAGTCTCCTTGGGCAAATGTTTTCTACACAGATTTCAGAAACTTACTCATGACTTTCTCAAGGTCTTTTGGTGACACATGCGGCCTGAAGCTTTCGCAAGGGGCTGGAGTCTAGTACCTTCTTGCCCAGCCTGGCTGCGTGGAGGAGAGGAAGGGGGATGCGATAGGAGCTGGCTTTGCGGTGGCGTCAACTGGGGTCGCAAGGGCTGGTGCCAAGGCTTCCAGTGACAGCACATGCTTCAGAAGATGAATGAGTTCTCTGTCGTCTTTGGGAGTCCGTCCCCCCGAAGATCTCTTGGTTTCGTTGCATTGCAAAGGTCACGTCTGCTGTGTCTCCGTGCAGTTCCAAGAGTGCCCAGCTGCCAGACACAGCGCAAGAGCTGTGGAAGAGGCTCCTTGCCAAAGGTGACGCATTGGAGATGCCAAGGCGTTTGCTGCAGTCATTTTTCTTGCACAATCTCTATCATCTTCCATTAGTCAGGAGTATTAATGAACAGTCACGGAGTGTCCCCATGGCAATAATTCACCCCTCCCCAAATCCTACCAAGGGTGTTGAAATGCAGCCATAGAAATAGAACTATTTTGTGCATTATTGCTGTTCTCTGGGTCCCATCTACTTCTCCCTTTCCTTGGCCTTTGCACACTAAACCAGCCCTAAATGCTTTCATCTTCAGCCTCTTGCCCTTTGCTTTCCACTGGATTTGCCCCTAGATCTTGACTCAGTTGGTTCTTCTTCACTGCTCACAGCCTAGTTCAAATGTCACCTCCTAGGAGAGTGTGGAGTATTGCTCCCCCACCTCTGCCACTCTCCAGTGTGTTTTATAGCACTCATCGCTACCTGCATTGGGGTGTTTCAACTTGGTTGTTGTCTTTCTCCTTCTACTAGAATATAAGCTCAAGGAAGACCAGGATCTCATCTGACATGCCCACCATGGTATCCTCCTTATCTGCAGCTATGTCCTGCACATAATAGGTGCACAATAAATGAACAACTGAAGGAATGCATAAGTAAAACTTCTCTTTATAACAAACAAATTTAATGGTCTTTTCTAAGATCTCATGCTCCTCAGTGTCCCTATTGGATTCCTGCTACACTCAGAATTACAATTACCTTTCCAGCCACCACAGGCCCTACCTAATTAGGTGCTGGTCTACTTACCTTTATGTCTCTCACCACTCTTTGCCTTGCTCCAATCACATTCTCTTTTCTGTTATTTGAACATGCTAAGCTGATCCTTCATGGTCAAGAGCACAGGCTCTGGGCTTGCCTGAATCTGGGTTTGACCCCCAGCTCTCTCATTGCTAGCTGTGTGACGCTGGCCAAATTCTTTACCTAATCTAACCCTCATTTCCCTCACCTGTAAAATGAAACTCATGATAGTACCTACCTCACAGGTGGTAACTACATGGGACAGCACACTCCAGGAATTAAAGAAGTCCCAGTGAATGTTGACTTTAAGAACACAGCACGGAAGCAGACTAGTGCAGTAGTTTGGGAGCCAGAAGCGGCAGGTGGGCTGGAGCGTGGCTGCGGAAGACGAGGTCAGAGATTTGGGGTCGGGGCAGAGTATGAAGGCCCTGGAATGTCATCCTAGGACCTTGCGATTTTACCCTATATTTCACTTGTTCTTAACTAGTTAGGGTCATGATCCTTGTAGTGGGTTGAATAGTTTCTCCCCTCCCCGCAAATTCGTATCCATCTAGAACCTCAGAATGTGATTTCATTTGGAAATAGGGTCTTTGCAGATGTAATTAAGGTAAGGATCGAGATGAGATCACACTGGATCCATTTGGGCCATGAATCCAAGGAAAGCATCTTTGTAAGAGACAGAAAAGAACCCATAGAAACACAGGGAAGATGGTGGCAGGGATTGGAGAGATGTTGCCACAAGCCAAGGAATGCCAGGAGCCACCAGAAGCTGGAAGAGACAGGAAAAGATTCTCTTCTAGAGCGTTTGGAGACAATGTGGCTTGCGAACACCTGGATTCCAGACTTGCTCATAGCCTATATACTCTTACTTTGGATACAGTTTTATCCAAACTTGGCTAAACAGTTTCCCAGCCTACAGCATGTTTAAAGTGGAGGGTGGTTGGCATCCTGCTCAAAGCAAGAAAATGATGGCAACGTAAGGGGAGACGGAAAAAACTATGAAAAGCATAAAATACGAAGTGAACGTTAGAGTCGCTCTAAGTCACTTAGTGTAGCTACAGGCACCCTGTATACATGAAGGTCCCCCGGGAATCCCTGTATCACAGCATAGCATGATACTTGACATTCACGATCATCTGGAGATGTACAGAAAAGGTGAATCTCTGTTCTGTATATTCTGCCTAAGGCAGAGAAATGTTTTAGCTCCTTTTGAAAGAGTTCCATGCATTTTTTTTAAAAAAGCTTTTGCTTGAAAACTGTAAGCTTTCCATATCTGGAGCATTTCACTTTAAATATTTGGATAAACATGCTATTTTGTTGCCTAGACATTTCATGTGTGTGGGGATTGTCTTCCTACATTATTCTTAATTCCTATCGCTGCTAACACTTCCTACAAAGCTAAACCATTACAGACACGGAGTAAAGTCCTATCGATTTGACTTACCTTTACTTGTAAAAGCGGTTGAGCATTGCAACTTCATTCATTTAATCTTTTGGCTATTACGATTTCGAGAGTTTGTGTCACACTTATGAGAATCCAACCGCACCTCCAAATGACAGCAGTTGCTCTGGTTGGGTGGGTGGTCTCAGAAGCCTTTGGAATGTTCTGTCAGGGAAATAAGTACACTTTCAGAGCCCCACATTAGAAAGTGTGAACTGGCTGGATAATAATCCCCCAGGGCCAATGCTGCTACAGCCCCCGCGTGGGAAGGAGGTGACGGGTTTTCAGTTTGGACCTCAAACATCAATACTCTTCTGGTAGGGGGAAGAACATAGCCCCTCTGTCACCTCTCTGTTAGGCAGAATAAGATGACAAGACAACAGAACAGGCAAAGCAGACACAGACGTAGGACAAAATTCAAGCGAGAAAGCTGGAGCGTCACTCAGCCTTTCCTAACGTGTAAAACGGGCAACCAGAAATTTGCAGAAAGGAAGAGACGTCTCCGTAGTAAAGACGTTTTTAAAGTGAGCTTGAAGCATTTGCAGACAGTTTGGTATTACATACGATCTGCAGATCTCTGAACAAAGAAGCAAAGACCCCAGCACGAGACAAGTGGAGCCTCCAACATGGGAAGAGGACAGACCAGACCAGGGCAGAACACGTCTCCCTGTTTCCCTTGCCTGCCTAGTTAAGGGCTGCATTCGTGCAGAAGGACACGCGGTCAGCTCAGGAACACCGTATACACCTCCTAGTGTGATGTCGCTAATGATGCAGAATGAATGAATGCAGTTACCACGACAGACCTTGGAATCATTCATTCACAAAACGTGTTTTGTCAACTTAATGAAACACTAAGATAACTCCTAGTATTGTTCACTATAGATACTCAGACTGAGTGGACCCAAAATTATGACCTCCAGAGTAGACAAAAGTCAGATGTGCCGTGCTTCTGTGCCAAGTTTCTCCATATGATGTCATTGGATCCTGTTTGGGAAGAAAGAGAAGTCCCTGGAATCTATACAGAATTCAGTGTCTAGCTGCACGTGTGCATTTTCATGGCCAGCCAATAAATGGCTTTGAATATATTCCCAGAGATCTGTGATCCCAATGAGGATAAACAACACAGCCTTTTAGAATATCCTCTTAATATGTATTATTGTTAATAATGCTAAAATACATTGTTGAGGTTTTCAAAAATGCACATGAATAAAAAGAAAAAAAACTCATGGGAAAAGCAAATTATTTAGCTATTCCTGTAGTTGTTAGATATTAAAAACATGACATATGCATAAAAATATGCACACACAACAACTAAAATACACATTAAGTACATGTACAATCATGTTTCACCTAACACTGGTAATATGTTCTGGCAGATAAATCCTTTGGTAATTTCATCGTGCAAATATTATAGTGGGTACGGTACTTACACAAACCTAGATGGTATATATATTTTTATTTATATATATTTTTTTCTGATGGAAAACCAAATGTCCCAGCACCATTACTAAGTATCAATCATTTCCCTTTCTTGATCTGCAATGCCAATACCAAGGGCCATATATCAGGTTTCTATATATGCTCCATTATGATCTTATGGAACCACTATCATAGATGTGGTCCATCGTTGACTGAAATGTCATTCGTTATGTGGTGTATGATGCATATTATATTAATAAATGCTGTATGTTCTTAAAATAACTGTATATAGCAAAATGTTGATAAATTGTTTTTCCCTTCTTAAAAATCACGTATGTCTTTTCTTATAAATATACATTTACATAATCATTCTTAATGGCTGTGTAGTATTCTATTGCATAAATGTATCATCATTTATAATTTACTAAGCATTTAAGATTTTTCTGAAATTTTCCCTATTATAAATGACACTGAGATGTGTAATATTTTTGCCCACTTATCCAGTCCTTTTAAGAATAAATTCCAGGAAGTAGACTTTCTGAGTCACTTCTTAAGTCTTTTGACATTTTGCCCAATTGCTTTAAAAATTTTTTTTATATCAATTTATGCCCTCAAGAACAGTGTAGGAGAATGCCTCTTTTCGTGTTCCTTTGCCAGCATTGGGCATGATCATATTTCATATCTCTGTTAATAAGTTGGTTAAAACAATCTCAATGTTTATTTACATTTCTTTGATGATTAATGATGTTAAATATATTTTAACATTTTTGTGGCTATTTTTATGTTTTCTTTTGAGAATTGAGTTTTATTAATGTCTGTCTTTGGCTCGATAGAACATTAGTCTTTTTTGTTTTTTTCCACTTATAAGAACTTTTTACATATGCGTCCTTTGGCATATACACTGCAAATACATTCTCCTGGTTTGCTATTGGTTGAATATTTGTAGAACAGAAATTTTAACCTTTTATATAGCCAAATCTTTAAATTGTTTCATTTAAGTGTTGTTCTTTCATGTTATAGCTAACTAGACATGAGATTATATATATATTCATCAGTATTTTCTTCTATAGACCTCATAGTTTCTTTTTTACATTTTATCTTATTTCTATTTTTATATCACTCTATATTTTTGTGTGTGTGGAAACAAATGGTCCCCAAATTTCAATGGCTTGTGATAATAACTATTTATTTCTCACTCACTTAACACGTTGGCCGTGGGTGAGCTTTGGTGCTGTCCCAGTGTGCCTTATTCTGGGACCTGTACTCAAGGGGCAGGTCCTGGTCTCCTGGCAGAGGGACAAAGAGCAACAGTGGGGACAAGCAATGGCACATAGAACTTCTGCTACGACGTGGTCTGTGTCACTTCTGTTCCCATTTCACTGGCCAAATCCAATCACATGGCTAAGGCTGGTGTCAGTGGGGCATGGAAGTATAATGTCAAGGGAAAGGCAGCAGATAATTCAAAACTAAGAACAATCTATCTTATTTATGGAATAGGGCTTAACTTTATATTTTTCCATATACTTAACCAATTGCTTCAATGCCATTCATTAATAACCTATCCGATTTTCCCTACTGCTCTATGTTGCTACTTTTTTTTTTTTTTTTTTTTTTTTAGAGACGGGGTCTCGCTCTTGGTCAGGCTGGTTTCGAACTCCTGACCTTGAGCTATCCACCCGCCTCGGCCTCCCAGAGTGCTAGGATTACAGGCGTGAGCCACCGCGCCCGGCCCTATGTTGCTACTTTTATCGCACACCACATTCTTAAAGGTCTTTCTTTCTGTTCCTGAACTTTCTGCTGCGTTTCACTGAGCACCAGGACTACTTTTAATATTGGATAGGGCAAGGCCCGCTTTATTTCCTTTCATCTAAAAAATAAAAATCTTGAGTATTCTCTGTTTATCATTCTAGTTCAATTTTTGAAAACTTGTATTCATTTCCAAAAAAGAAATCCTATTGAGATAAGGTTGGAATTGTATTGATAGATACAGATTAATTTGGAGAACTGGTTTGTTTGCCATATTGCCTCCTCATCCATGAACATAGTATGTTGCTTTATTTGTCCAGGTCTGTTTTTATTTTTTCTCAGAGTGCTGTGGGTTTAAAAAAGCATGTCTTAAAGTTTTTTTTTTCCCAAGAAATTTTATAGTTGTTGATACTTTTATAAAATGATTTTCCCCATGATGTTTTGTAAGTGGTTGTAACTGGTATGTGAGGAAAGCTATTGTTTTGGTTCACATTTATATTGTAGTTTGCTACCTTTCTGAACTCGTTTATTTATTTTAATAGTTTTTTGGTTGATTCTTTTTTATTTTTGAAACCAAATATTTATGCATATTGTTGTAGTTTACATATTATTTCTTTTCCTCACATTGCACTAACCAAAAATTCCAGGAAAATATTGAAAAATAGTGGTTATTTCATTCTTTTACTTTTGATTTTAGAAGGAGGGGAACTCTTCCTAATGTTTATGAACTATTTTCCAATCCTAGTACAGTAGGATTGTTCAACCAAGAATATAGTTGAATTTTATCAAAGGGTTTTCTTTTCATCCTTCAAGATCATCACAGGATTTTTCTTCTTGGATCTATTATTTGAATCATACTGATGATTTCATAACATTAAACTATCTTTGCACATCTTGAAATAATGCCTTGCTGGACACAGCATGATATTCTTTGAATATAAGGTGTATTTAACTTGCTCTAATTATTTAGAATTATTTTGAATATATATATAAATTGTAATTTGTCTTCAAATTTTCTTTTTGGGGGTATTTTTCTCAGCTTTTAAAACAGTATCAGAGAGTTATACTGATTTTATAAAATTAATTTGAGTCCTCCTCTGTTTCAACATTTTCTCAGAGTTTAAGGATATAGGAATGAATCTCTCACCTGGTAATTTGTGGTTTTGACTTTTCTACCTCTTCTTGAGTCATTTTTAGTTTTTTTTTGTAATTTGTGACAACATTTCCCATTAATCAAGATTTAAAAATTAATGGAAATAGTATCTTAGGTACTTTGTGTCATTTAAAATATTTCAGAAGTTATAAATTAAAAAGAATTTTGAAATTTCAATTTATAAGACTTTTTAGATATGAACAGAGCGAAGGTGTCAAGTCTGTCTGCTACCAACAGATGGCGATAGCAGTCACTTTATATTGCTACATTAGCTTTAAGAACAAATGGACTTTGAAAGTCTTCCAAAACCTGATCTCTTGAGAACAAGACCTTTTACCATTCCTAATGTTTTATAATTGCCTTGCTCTGGCTTCCCTCTCTCTCTCCATCTCTCTCTTTCTTTCCCTTTCCTTCCTTCCTTCCTTCCTTCTCCCTTCCTCCCTTCCTTTCTTCCTTTCTTTTGTCTAGTGTTGGAATGTGTTAGTCTTTTCAAAAAATCAGAGCTTGGAGGATTTAGTTTTTGATTGACATTTATATCTGTGAATTCCTGATTTTTAAGTTTCATGTCCTTTTCCAGCTAATTAAAAAAGTTAAATGCTTTGTTTCTTTATTTCCAATATTATTTAATAATGAAAGCATTTAACTCCGTAAATTCCCCACTGTTTAACACCTCAACTATATTCCATTGGTTTTGATATGATCTATCATTCATTGTAATTAACTTCTAAATAATCTATCATTGCAATTTAGGTATCTTCTGATACATAATTATGTAGGACAGAATTTGTTTTACAGTCCATGAAGGGAGGTTTTCAGTATCTAACTCCATACAGTTATGTAGTTGTATAGGACAGCAAAGTTGTCATAACATGAAATGCTCACTGATTAATTAACCATTTATAAAATTGATCTTATCTTAAAGATCTCTTTGTCCAGTAACCGCTACCTGATTGTTGCATATTTTTTCCTGACAAAACAAAGCAATCACATGAGATTTGATTAAAAAGAGATCTTGTAGGATTTTATAAAGTTGATGAAAGTGATGTTAGACAACTGCTGGAATCGCCCAAATTTCTTTGACAAATAAAGGTCTGGCAGAATACCGCTGAAAGAAGAGAAAAATCTACAAGGTGATGACATTATAGCTTCAGAGGAGAAATATTTAAAGAGAAAAGCATTAAAAAGGACCTTTGGGAAACTGATACAGGCTTTGATTTTTTTTTTTTTTTGAAAAATGAGTCTTTTGATTATTTAAACATGAAGGATGTCATATGATGAGATCCTAAATTTTGTCAGAATATGCCAAAAATCAATGTTTAATTTTTTGTTCTTTAATTTCATTAAATATACAATAAAATAGACTTCTTTTGATAATTTTTTGTTTCAGTTTTCAAGTTAAAGTTCCCCTCTAGCTTTTCTTCCTTATTCTAAAATTTTCAACTTCCTTTTAAGGGGATTTACGTTAAGAGGATTATTCTCAGGATCCATTATCCTCAGGTAATGCCTGTTATTAATTTATAGTATTATTGTAATTTTTGCATTTTATTATGTGTTCTATGCTTACAAATATTTTATAATTGCCAGGAAAAAGTGTACTGTCTCTTCACCTCATTTTAAAAATTAAACTTTAAAAACATTATATAATCTAGATCCTTTATGTATTTGTTCATTTTTTGATCTGCCCAAAACAATGATGGCATGTTTAAGGTTCTCAAAATTACAGTGTTTGTGTCAGTTTTTCTTTGTATTTCTAACACTTTTTCATCACGTATTTAAATAGAATATTGTAAGGAACAGAATAACTCAAAAAGTTATGTATTTTACTTTAAATGTTATTAGTAGTTAGCATTAAATGTTTCACATAATTTTTTTCCCTGAAAAGCTGTGAGCATTGGTAAATGTTTGCTGACTATTACATCATATCCTCATTTTGAATTATATCCCTTATTCCTGTAAAATGTCCTTCTTTGTCTGATTTAGTATTTTTGTCTAGGCTTCTTTTCTTTTAATATTCATTTACATTTGTACCATGTCTCCTGTATTCTTCTGGTTTTGAAATATGTTATATCGCTTTTATTTTACATTTATATTTTGTGAAAAACATGTAGTTCTTGGCCTAACATATTTTTGGGGCCTAATTTGAGAGTCTTGGCCAGGCGCGGTGGCTCACGCCTGTAATCCTAGCACTCTGGGAGGCCAAGGCGTGAGGATCACTTGACGTCAGGAATTGGAGACCAGCCTGAGCAAGAGTGAGATGCCTGTCTCAACTAAAAGTAGAAAAAATTAGCCGGGCATGGTGGTGCATGCCTGTAGTCCCAGCTCCTCGGGAGGCTGAGGCAGGAGGATCGCTTGAGCCCAGCAGTTTGAGGTTTCTGTGAGCTACGCTGATGCCACGGCACTGTAGCAGGGGCAACAGAGCGAAACTCTGTCTCAAACAAAACAAAACAAAACAACAAAACAAAAACAAAGAATGCCAATTTGAGAGTTTTATTTCCTATCTTATGCTATTTGAACTATAATGACTTTCCTTTTATATTTGTGCATGTTTTAGAGGGTAGTATATGATGTATATTCAAGTAATGGTTATTGGTAGTGTTTCAAATTTGTTCTCTGATTTTTCTTTTTCTAATTGCAGGGTTCAGAAACAAAGCAGTATCTTTGGGCTGTGCAACTCTCTGTCTTCCATTTGAGAGAAAGCATTTAATATAATTTACTTTTCCCTTCTTCACAGATTTTGGTACCAGATCATTATTACATTGTTACTTTTTCTTTCAGTTTTAAAACTATATTTAAAACACTTTAGACTTAAGTATTTTGACCAATTTCAGTGTTTATTGCTGTCCCATTTCTAAGATTTTAATTTTGACTAGAGTATATAATTAGATAATTTCTTTCAAGAAGTACATATGAAAAGTATATTTTCTGAGTTCTTGTTATATTAGAATGTTATTGTGTTGCCTTTATATATAAATGACTATTTTCTTTGTATAAAATGCTTAAAGGTTTAAATTTATATAAATTGGTAAATCTTTAGCCCATAATTATTTTCTTCTATGATATCTTCAGATTTTCCTTCTGCTCTATTTTTTTCTCTTCTTTAGTTGTAAGTTTTATTATATCTTTGTTCCCCATTCACTATCTTCCATGATCATTTTGTTTTCTTTCTTCACCTGAATCTCTCTGTCCTTTTATTCTAACCTTGGCAGGGGGTTGGGGGGCTGGGGTTAGTTTCTTAAGCTTACTGTCCACATCCTGTACTATCATCTATTGTCTACAATGTTGATATTTTAATTCTGCTACAACATTTGAAGTTTCCTTGAAATCTTTTGTGTCATTAATCTCCTTATCTATCTGTTTCTGTTGCTTGTTCATCTCAGTCTTTGTTTGACTCTCTGATCATTATTTTTAAAAGTCTATTATTTTTTGTCCTTTCATGAGGATCCCAAGCCAGGTTTCAAAATTATTCTCTTGGATTTTGGAGTAGCTTATCTTCAGAGGCAGGTTCTTCCTGGGTTTGCTATTGTTTGGAAGGTGTGCCTTTCTCAGCTAAATTCCCTCTTTTTCCACTTACCTTATAATAAATAATATTGAAATTACAGCCTTGTAGGTAACTGTATATTCAGAAAAATGTAATATTTCACTCTTAATGAAGAGAAAAATATCACTCCTTTTAGTGTGCATTTTTTTTTAGCTCTGCTGTTAATTTAAATCAATAAAATAATCCTTTTCCCCAGAAATAACTTTGCCTTTAATGGCCTCCTTCCTATCCTCTAGAGCGAATTTCTGAAAATGCTGTTACTGTGTTTTGTTACAGAACCTTGATTTTTAAAAGAATATTATTTCTTAAAATATTTTTACATTTACAGAAAATTTGCAAAATTAATATAGAGAGTGACCATATACTGTTCACCCAGTTTCCTCTATTATTAACACCTCGATTAGTATGGTACATTTGTCACAGTTAATGACCAACATCGATATATTATTATTAACTAAAAGTCTGTAGTTTATTTAGGTTACGTCTATTTTAACCTGATGTCCTTTTCCTGTTCCAGGATTCCATCCAGGTCACCACATTGCATTTGGTTGTCATGTCTCCTTAGAGTCCTCCTGGCTGTGACGGTTTCTCAGACTTTTGGTGTCCTTGACAGTTCTGAGGGTACCGGTGGGACATTTCGTAGAATGTAACCTCAGTTGGGATGTGTCTGATGTTTTCTTTGTGATTAGACTGGGGTTGTGGGTTTTTGAGAGGAAGATCACCGTATTTATCACTCGTATCAAGGGGACATGCTGTCAACATGACTCGTCACTGTTGATGTCGGTCTCGATCACCTGGCTGAAGCAGTGTTTGTCAGGTTTCTCCAAGGTAAAGTTACTCACTGCCCACCCCGTCCCCTTTCCATACTGTGCTCTTTGGAAGGAAGTCACCATGTGCAGCCCACATGTAAGGGGTGGGGAGTTATGCTCCGTCTCCTTGATATCAGAGTATCTACATAAATTATTTGAAAAACTGTCTCTTCTCACCCATTTATTTATTTATTCAATGACTTATACCCCTATTGGCTCATGCATATTTATTTTATACTTTGAATATAATCCGATACTACATCATTTACTCTGTTACTCCAATCGCTCCAGCTCTGGCCATGGGGAGCTCTTGCAGTTGGCTCCTTTGGCACGCCCTCCATAGCTGTGGGTTTATTTGTTTATTTTTGAGCATGTCTTTATTTTTTGGCATGATAAGATGTTTTGGTCTCATCTTGTGTATCTCCCACCCTAGTTTTAGCATCAGCCATTTGTCTAAAGAGCCCTGGTTCCTTTTATTGGAGAAAGGTATTAGAAATCAAGATCTGGGCAGGGGGTGTGCTCAGTGCTACTGGGGTGTTGTTACTTCTAGGCACTCGCGGTTGACAGAGCAAGGAAACGTGTGTATACTCACCCGCGTATATACACATATCTGTAAGTATATCCGTACAGACCTGTCTATGTCTATGTTAAGAGCAATGTGTTCACACTGGGATCTCCAACTCCAATCCACGCCCACATGGATCATTCTAGTCCCCTCCCATTGCTGCTCTGTAGACTCCCATTCCAGAGTTGTGCTTTTAAAAAACATTCCTTAAAACATGTCTACAAATGTGTCTGCGTTCAAGTGTGTGTATATTACAGATTTATTGTAGAATATTTGCAAAATTCAACAATGTCTATGGAAGAAAATCCAAATCTCTTTCTAGATTCAATCACCGTTAACATGTTCACTCACATTACAAACATACATACAATTTTATAAACAAAACTGTGGTCATACTAGACGTATAGTCCTTAATTTGTTTTTTCCGCTCAACAGTATATAATTACTATTTTTCTTAAAGGTTATGATTTTAATTGACTGAAGAATATTAACCTCTAATTTTGAACATTTAAGTTTTAATAATTCTTGGCATTAAAAATAATTATAATAAATATCCCTAAACACAAGTCATTTTGCACATATCTTATTTTTTAAAATTTAGATTATTTTGTGTAAGTTAAATTACTGGGCCCTCGAGTAGAAATATTTTAAGGAGTATGATAAATAATGCCAAACTTCCTTTCAGAAAAGAAAGCAGTAATTTAGCTTCCTGCCAAAATTGTACAGGGGCCATTTTCTCTACATCCTTAGCAATCCTAGGTATTGGAATAATTTTTAAAAATCATCAATTGATTAATTCAAATGACATCTCATTGATGTTTTACATTAAATTTCTTTTATTTACAAGTGTGTTTGAATAACCTATTTCCTGAGTTCATTGCCTATTTATATTTCATATTTCCTGTTAATGCCTTTTCCTATTTTTTCCCTAAGTTGTGTTTCTTATTATTCCAAAATAATATTTTGATTTCAAAATAAATATGTACTCAATATAGACAACTTTTAAAAACACAGAAAAAGACAAAGAAAAAAATAATTACCCACAATCTCATCACCCATTCTTATTTCATTGCTATCATTTTCATTTTGATGTGTGCTGTGGTCTGAGTGTTTGTTTCCCCCTCAAATTCTTACATTGAAACCTAATCATCAGTGTGATGGTTTTAGGAGGTGGGGCTTTTAAGAGATGATTAGGTCATGAGGGTGGAGCCCTTATCATGGTATTAGTGCGCTTATAAAGGAGGCCTCAGAGAGCTGCCTCTCTCCACCACATTCTGAGAGGCAGCGAGAAGGCATCGTCCAGGAACCAGGAAGTGGGCTCTCCCCCAGCACCGAATCTGCCTTAAGCTTGGACTTTCCAGCCTCCAGAACCGCGGGAAATAAACTTGTTTATAATCTACCTAGTCTATGGTATTTTGTTATAACCGCCCAAACACACTTAGTGTGTCTATTTATACACCATCAATTATTCTTTTATATTTTATATATGGTTAATTGCAAAATATGGTATGCCACACTCCCTGTTTTGCAGGCTGCTCGTAAATCACTTAATGTCCTATCGTTATTATTTCCTCAGCCCACGCTCAGTGGTCCTTTCCCACGTTAAAGGAAAGATCTCCTGGGAATGCTTGTCTATGCGTCTTTTCGGTGGCATTCCTTCATCAGGGTTTCTGATTCCACCCGACAGGACCCGAATCTGGACCATCTCTTAGTCCCTCCAGACCATTATTCTCGGTGCCACAAGGATTTCTGCAGGATCAGCACTCGCCACCCCCTGGAAGCGCAAGGCACTCTGGAGCTGCACCTGCTGCCACCGTCTTATCTGCAGGGGGCACTGCCAGGGCCACTTCTTAGATGGGGTCCTGTCCCTTCTGCAAGTTCTCATTTGTCACCCGCTGATTGGTTCCTGAAAGGATGATTGACAGTTGCAGCGGCCACGCCTCTCAGAAATAAAAATCGACCTAACGCCTCACCTGCAGGGATGGGGCTTTTTTGGGCACCCTCTCTTCCAAGAGATTGTTAACCATCAGGTATCTGTACATTTTCCCAAGTCAAGTTATTCAGCATAAAATTGAACCCTCCTATAGGGGAGCAGAAATTCAAAAAGACACAGGCATAAAGTTAATTATTGCAGTACTATTTGTAATTGCAAAAGGCTCTCATCAAGAGGGGACCGCTTGAATAAACTATGTATGGTACAGCCACATCACGGAGTATTATGCAGCCGTCAGAAGGTAATAGCAACCCTAAATGATGCTAAGGAACGATCTCTAGGTTATGATGTTTAGTGAAAAAAGCTGGGTAGAGAAAAGTGTGTAAAGCATCCAACACTTTATCTCAGAAAGGAGGGTATATAAATGTATGTGTATATTTGTTTATGTTAAACATTCAACAATAAACCATGAAATGAAATGGTTACCCATAAGGGGACCGAAGGAACAGGGTAGAGAGAAAGTGGTAGAAGCTTAACTTCTCTAAATATACCTTGTTTGTAGATTTAACTTTGGAACCATGTAAACGTTTTAAAAACTTTTTTAAACAATTAAAAATTAGGTGCAAATTAAAATATAATGCCCCCAAATAAAATTCAATATGAAAACAAATGAATCTTAATGCATAAGTGAGTTGGTGACTTAACCAAGCATGAAGTTATTTCAAGTGACTTTAAAACAAAGTCATTTGATGGACAGCCCTTGTGGGATATACCCTAAGTTCTAAAAGAACCACCATAAATTTCTAGCTTTGTCCGCTGAAGAGGCCTAGGAACAGTGACCAACCCATAGCCACCAGCTGGTGTTCACATGAGGTATCTTAATGCCATTTCTCAGTGAAAGGAACCAGGAATCATTGGTGAAATGGTAGACCCTAAGTCTGGTGGAGGAAATGGTCAAGGTGGGTTTGAGTGTCTTATTCCAGAAAGTAAGGATGCTCTCAGAGACTCAGGAGCCAGCTGGAAGAGGCTCCTGCCACCCAAAGCAGAAGCCATTTGAGCCATAAGAAGAACAGTGACAATGGGGAGAAACATATTGAAGATGTTAAAATTCATGATGACACTAAAACAAATACCTCATGATCCTTTGGAGGACGTTAAAGAACCAACTCATTGTTTGGAAAACTGATAAATAAAGGGAAAAGATGAAGCCTTTGGATAGCCTTTCTTGTACAAATGAACCTCAGGGAAATCAAAAAGTTGATCAGGGAAGATTTCATAGATGTATATAGCTGGTAAGGTGGGATGACAAATGATCGCCACTTTGTAATCGCTATTGAAAGAATGAATCTAGGCAAGGATCATCAGTGGCTGCTAAAATTACAAAAAGAAAGACAGACAGACATTGTGCGCCTTCGGATGGAAGCCGACAACACCAGCTATGAAGTCCTGTTGCCCCCAAAGCAAACACAAATCTCATCAAGGCTCTAAATCTAGACAGCCTTCTTTACGATTCTATAGAACGGCAGTTCTCAAAGAGTGGTCCAGGCAAACTTGGAGTCCTTGGAACCATTTCAGGAACCACATGGTTGAAACTATCTTCACACCAATACTAAGATGCTTTTGCCTTTTTCCCTCTCATGCTCTCACCGCTGTACACAGGAGTTTTCTAGAAGCTACACAACTCTAGATAGCTCTATTATTGTTTTGATGGCTAATGGAATGTGTGCTTGTGTGTTATTTTTAGGTGTGTGTATTCCTGTGTTTAAAATTTTTTCAGTATGAATTCGAATACATTGACTATCCATAGATATCACCCACGTAAGCAAAAGCTTTTTGGAGTTGGCACTCAAGTCTAAGAGTGTCAGTGGATCCTGAGACCAAAAAGTTGAGCATCTCTGATACAAACAGCAATTTAGTCACACAAGGGGCACGTCTATGTTTCACAATAATGTTGTTGATTTACCATGTATGAACAAAAATTGTATTTTGATATTCCTAGACAAAGGAGCGTTGGGCTCGCAAACTTAAATCCAAGTTCCTTCTTCTTACAACACACAACTAAAAATATTGATATTGTTTACTTCCCAGCACCCACCCACCTCCCACCCCAACGTTTCAAAGGCCCAGTTCTTAGTCAAGGTTCAAGGACAAAAATTTGGGCTTTCCTTCTCTTCCAAAGGTGGTCTCTGCAAGAAATAATTTTTCACCGGGCACACAGCCAACAGGGAGCCTGGGCCTGCTTAGGGCGACAGAAGCTCTACCTGTCTCTTCCAGAGCATGTGCCAGGGGTCACGAGATTCCCTCCTTACATCTATAAAGTGGGGTCAGTGTTTCTCACCTTGTTGAAATGACAAAATGATACAACGTGCATAAAATCACTGGGTTCTGCCTCCAATGCCTAGAAGGAATGACAAGTTGACTTCATTATCAGAAACCACTGGTGACCATAATAGTGCAGCACGTTTCTTTCCTTTTCCTTTTATTCAAGGCCAAAGACTATGTCAGTTGGGTTTCTGGGAGGTCCTTCCTTTTTGCTCTCCCTCCCTTGTGTCTCAGCCCCCTCCTGGCCCGAATATCTGTGGTCTTTTCCACCCTGAGTCCTCACCCCAAATTTACCCTCTGTCTTTAAGGTCCTCAAGGTTCTGAACATTAATCCTGCCTCCATCCTAGTGGGACAGCAGTGAGTCCTTACAGTGGGACTGGGGGAGGTGAGCAAGAGGTGAAGGAAAGAAAAGATGGTCACGTAGGGACAGTGTATTGTCCGGGGCAGCTGCGCCTGAGTGGCAGCCACTGTCACCGACTGCCCCATGTCCAGAGTCCTTCTCGAGGCTGTCGTGACCCTGCTTTAGCAATCATCGTTCCAATCCATTAACCAACAACTGTGTTTGTATCTCCTCCACCCCAACCCCCATGTCATTGCAACCCTCCTTATTTAGCTTAGGTTCATCAACTATCATTCTGTCATCTATATTCACTTCCTTACATACCCTCTCTCTCCTTCTACCAAACGAACATGGCAAATCCCAACCTTGGTTAAACCCAGTGCCCCACCTACTCCAGCCTGCCCCTGAACACCTGAATGCGACTAGACAAATCACCACCGTGCTTACTGGTCCGACTGGTCTGACTATAACTTACGACCACAAATGTCCGGTGGGCCTTCCGGACCTTCTAGCAGCGCCATTATATTTTCCTAGTCAACTCACTCTTCTGAGTCGACTTTTCATATCTTTTAATCTGTCCTCAAACATTTAACACTAAAAGAATCATTTGCACATTGTCTAAATCTGGATACCTTTGGGAGTGAGAGGGAGTTCTATTCATAGTTTTTTTTTTTTTCTGGGGGGGAACAACAGATTAAACCAGTATTGTTCCAGGCAAATCACACTCCCCTATCTGATACCTTCTCTTTTTTCCTTGCTTTCATCTGAAAGTGCCTTTTTCATGTGATGATTTATTTCATGGCTTATTTGATGGAGAATATAGAAATGGTAGAGGAAAGATCCAATCTGCCCACTGACTTCATCTGCAGCCGTGAACTTGGTCTTCCTTGCTCTCCCAATGGATGGTGTATGACTTTTCTGAGGCTGCCATAACAAATTACCATATTCTTGGTGGCTTAAAACAGTAAAAGTTTATTCTTTTGTAGTTTTGGAGGCTAGAAGTCTGAAATCAAGGTACTGGCCCGGCCATGCTCCCTCCAAAGGCTATGGGGAAGAATTCCTCTTTGCCTCTCCCAGCTTCTGGTGCTTGCTGGCAATCCTTGGCATTCCTTGGCTTGTAGACCTATCACTTCAACCCCTGCCTCCACCTTCACGGGGCATTCTCTCTATGTGTCTCTGTTTTCTCGTCTTATAAGCACACTAGCTATTGGATCAAGCCCACCTTAGTTGGGTATGACCCCATCTTAACTAATTACAGCTGCAAATAAGGTCATGTTCTGAGGTTCTGTGTGGACGTGAATTTTTGAGGGATACTATTCAACCCTCGGTCCTACCCCTCCACTTTGGCCTTCTGCGTCCCCTTCTCTCTATTGGAATTTTCAGAGACTCTTCTTGTAATTTTCTCTTCTCTCTATTGCACAGCCATTTCCTCGTATTTATTGCATCACTCCTGTCATTGTACAAACATGCTGCAATAGCTTCTATATTAAAAACTCTTCCTGCGTCTGACGCCCCCTCCACCTACTGACCCACTTCTCTGCTCTTTATAGCAAAAGGCCTTGAATTAGTCACCTGGGCTCACCATCTGCACTTCCTCTCTGCCAAAGCTCTACTTAACGCGCTTCAGTCTGGCTTTCAACCTTCCTGCACCACCGAGACTGGTCTCCACGTTGCCAGATCCCACGGCCCTCTTCTTCTCCAACCTCCCACAGGCACGGGATGACCAGTCCTGCTCTCTGTCGCTTGGATTTGGGACAGTGCATGCTGTTGGTTCCCCCCTATCTCAGTGGTTCCTTCTCAGCCTCCTTCACTGCCTCCTCTCACCCTTCCTGCCCTCTGAATGCAGACAGGCTCTGGAGCTAAGTCCTGCGCCCCCTCCTTTTCCAGATCTGCCCTCACCCCACCAGCAGCCAGAGCCAGTCTCCCTTCCTAGCCACGGATAGACTGGCCACTCCCGCATCATGTCCATCTTGAGCACCTGACTCACAGACCCGGTGCCTCCTTGTCTCCACTTGGGTGCTGAACACCCATCTCACAATGAACACATCCGCATGCGAGACTGGATTTCCCCTCACGCAGCCCTAATACTGCCTTCATCTCAGAAAACGGCCCCTCCATTCCCCTGGATGCTCAGGCTAAACATTTAGGATTCCTTTCCTTTCCGCATATCCCAAGCATCCTCCTACATACCCCCAACCCAACCACGTCTCTTTGTCTTGCAGCTTCCTCCTTAGTCCATCTCACTAAGACTCATTTGGGGACTTCTGTCATGGTGCCAGCATCACCCTTCATGCCATTCTTTACCCAGCAGCCGAGTGATCCGATCATATCATTCCCTTGCTCACAGCCCCCCCAAATGACCTCTCGAATCACTTGGAGGACTCCAAATTCTTCACCTGGGCTTGCAAGGACCTTGGTCTGCTCTCTGACCTCTCTGCGCATGTCCCTCCTTGCCCGCTCAGGTTCAGCGGCGCTGGCTTAATTGCCCGACGTTGAACGCACCAAACTCCTTCAGCCTCAGGGCTCTTCCCTTGCTATTTTCTCTCTCCAACATTCTCTGTCCTTCGATTTGATGTGTGTCCTCTTTTGCTTTGTTCAGATTTCTGCTCCAATGTCACCACCTTGGTGAGGTCTTGCCTAAGCACCTCATCTAAAGCGGTACCCCTTCCCAGCCCCGCACGCACCCATCTCAGTTCCTCTCTGTCTCTTCCCACGGCTTCATTTTTTTCCTCATTCACATCACTACCTGAAATAAAATTGTTTATACATTTTGTTTCCTTGGTTTATTCTCTCTTCTCCTCCGCTGTACTATAAGCTCCATAAAGGCAGAGCATCATTTATTTTGTTCAGCAAGAATAATAATACCTAGCACATTGTAGATATCGAGTAAGTATGATTTTAATTATTGTGGAAGTAAAATATTTTAATATAGATGCTGCAAATAAAGCTTAATTAAGAATAAGAGTTTCTGCATGGCTTGAGAACAATATTCATTTTAAAGGTTTTATTTGATTTAATGCCTTTCCATAGGAATCTTTAACATTCAAGGACGTTAGTGACTCACGTCAAGTTTGAAACTGGTAATGGTGGTTGTGACAGTAATTATAACAGAGACCATTATTCAGCCCTTATTATAGATGCTCCGCATGGATTAGCTCATCTAATTCTCAAAACAACTCTATGGGGTACCTAGCAAGTCCATTTACAGATGTGGTTTGTGTCCACAAATTCTTTGATAGTCCTCCTTTTAGAAGGCGGAGGCTAATTTGCCTTCTTTTGAGTATGGGCTTGGCTCAGTGGTTCAGTTCTAAAGAACAGAATATGGTGGAAATGACTATCTTTGGTTTCCAAGCTTAGATCTTCAAAGGCATTGTGTGACTTCCTCCATGCTCCTTCTCTCCCTTGGGTCACCAACCTGGGTCTTAGTTTTCTCATCTTTAAAGTGAGGGGTGTGGATCAGATGACACCCCTAGTTGTTCAACCTGACATGCTGCAATCATCTCTACATCAAGTAGCCTTCTTAGCATGGACCGGGGGTTGGGAACCTGTGGCCTCCAGGCCACATGTGGCCTTCTGTTTCCTTAGGTGCAGCCTTTTGACCAAATCCAAGGAAATAGAAGGCCACAGGTGGCCATGGACTAGGACATTAGATTAGTTAGTTGCTCTGTGCTAGAAAGAGTTGAAGCTTTGGCAGTTTCGCCTTATTCTGTTGGATTTGGGGGGCTCAGATGAGAATGGAGTGAGGACACTCAAGCAACCCTAAGGAGAGAACCACATGGCTGGGCACTGAGGCCTCCTGCCAACAGCCGTGTGAGGGCATCATCCTGCAGGTGGGTCCTCCAGCCCCAGCCACGCCTTCGGAGCACTGCAGTCCTAGAGCACATTTTGATTATAATCTCGTGGGAGACCCTGAGCCAGAACCACCCAGTTAAGCTGCTCTCAAATCCATAACCAACAAAAACTGTGAGATTAGAAATGTCTTTTTTTTAAGCCACTAAATTTTGGAGCTATAATGCAGTCATAAATAACAAATATATTTAGAAATGGAAGGACAGAGCTGTTAAGAGGCTTATACCGTACGGCTAGTAGTGACGCTGCACGGTTGGGAACCCAGGCCATCTTGCTCTAGAGCCCACGTGTCCAGCCACCACACGATATGGGAGGTCAAGATTGTGTCTCGAGTAATACCAGAAGGAGAATATTGTCACATTTTAATGCCACCGCCAGAGCGGATGCAATCCTTGCTTGGATATGAAACTGAGCAGTCTTGATCTATCGCAAGGCCATGTTCTAGGCAGCGACTGCCTTTGCTCCTAAATTCCCTCTCTGTCCTGGATTTGTTCTAGCACAGAGTGGGCACCTATCTTTTCAGTATTCCTTTTTACTAATCCTCTGGGCTTCTGCTCATCCTCGATTCTGACCACGTCATTCTGGTAAAACTGCCAGGTGTCGTCTTTTTCCCATAGATGGGAGTGAGACTCGAGCCTGGCCGATTGTGGTGTACTATCAGTGAGTGACTACAGGGATTGGGCCGAACTGTGGGCATGTGAGCTACAAGGGCCAAGGAGAGCCCTTCTGTGAGATTTATAAACCTGGACGATGTGAGCTTCCAGGTGCCATGTTCTCGGCTGCATGGAAGAAGTCTGTCTTCAACAGGAAAAGTCCAAGATGCAGAAGGAAGGAGAGAGTGAGAGAGGCTATTTTATACCCCTGGAGACCCTGAATCTAGCCAATCTTGAGAGCAACTCCATCCTTTCCCGATCTATGTGAGTCAATACATTCTCTGGTTTAAGTTAGGGTTGAGTTTTCTATCCTATGCCCTTGAGTTGTGACCAGTACGAAGAGTCTACGCCAGTTTTCCATTCTCCATGAGCAACAATACTTCTCCATCATCTGAAGGCCACACTGTCAAAGGTTGGGCTGACCTTTTTACAGTAAGCAAAGACCCTTCCCCCCGTCATCCCTCAGGAAGCACCTGCCATTTCCGGAAGCCAGCAATGGTCCGGGGGTAAGCTGAAAATAAAATAGAGTTGTGACGGATGGGTAGCTCAGTCACTCCGTTTAAAGCCTTAGTCATCTCTGTATCCTTTCTTTCCTTAGTTGCTTGCCCCCCCCCCCATCCTCAGTACACATACATCCTGTTAGTCATCGGGTCTTCTTGGTCTGGATCAAATGCTTCATGGAAGTAGGTGGAGCAAGCACAACAAATATTAGCTGGGTTCTTCCTTCTGAACATCTCGCAAATCCAGTTTTCCCTCTTGGTTTCTACTGCTACCACCAGGGACCACTGCAATTCCTCTCCCTGGCCCTAACCTCAATCCCTGCTGTCGATTTCTCATATTTCTTCCAGAATTTGTTTTCTAAAGCACACTTTTGATTGCCGCATGCTTTCGATGGATTCAGAGGTCTTCACCAGTTTCCCACTGTTGACCAGCCGCGTTGTAGACTTCTTAGGTTGGGTTTCAAGACTCTCCGTGAACTGACCCATCTTCACCATCCAGGGTCCTGGGACCTCCACGAACCAGTCTCCTAGTCGTCTCAGGCCCCTCCCATTGCAGAATTGCCCACCACCTCCTTCTTCCCTGCAATTAAAACACTGTCCCTCCTTTTCTAAGAGTCTTCAAGATCCACTTCAGTCCTAAAACACTTCCTGCCCACGCCAATCCACAGCGAGTGTTCCCTTCTGCGAACTCTGGGAACGAACGTCGTCTAGACGAGGGTTCTCCAAACTGTGCTCACGTTCCCAGGGAGTATTTGGCCAGCGCAAGTGAAGTTTTTGGTGTTTTTGTAAAGCTACTGATTATATATTCAAATTTGGCTGTGCCTATTATTTCCAAACCCAGTTTCTTTCTTGTTTTCTACTTCCAAATTAGACCCTCATACTATGGTGGTGCACTTATTCCCAAATACAAATCAAGAATCATTAAAATTTGTTTTGCTACCTACAGGTAAGAGAACTACTTATTATTATCGTTATTATTTAAAACTATGGCCATGGGGAAAATATTGAAAGGAAGAGGGAAAAGAATTGCTACAACAATCTGCAGTTTCTAAGCCTAATATGCTTTCCTATTTATTATTTCCATGCCATCACCATTTTTTCCTTCACCATTTTAATACAGGATTTTTAACTAGAAATCAGTATAACATTTGTTGTATTGGCATAGTCCGACAAACATTCATATATACCTACTTTCTGTGAGGCATGGTGGTAGATGCTTATGATACAAAGATAAACAAGCCCCTATAGGAAGAGCAAGAGTTTTCCAGATGGATTCAGCATGGAAGAACATTCTAGGCAGAGGGAACAGCATATGCAAACTCATATGTTCTGCAATGAGGCACACATGAAAACTTTGTGATCTAGATTCTATGAATTTATTTTTTCATTAAAAAATTTGGTGACTTTTAAAACTTTGACCATCTCTGGATTAAAACATCCCTCTGGCTTCTTTGCTATCTCACACTCCATGAGGGTGGTTCAGAGTCCAGACTCAGACATGAATTACCTTTACCGAGTTTTGTTGGGATGGGTAGGCCACTCCATGCACACATAGATCCTCTGTTTAATTCTCACATCAGCTTAGGAGCTCATCACCCTCTCCCATTTAGAAACGAGGAAAGCAATGCTCGGATGGGCAGAGTGACTTGTTCATGGGCTCACAAATATGAAATGACCCAGGGAGGATGTGAGTTAAGTCCAACATCATACCTCCAACTTCAGAACAGCCTGACTTCTCAAGGTTCTGAGATGACTATATATTTTTTTTTTATAAGGAGAAGGCTTGAAGCAGAAGGGTGACCCTTTATCCACATTGGAAGGAAGAGACGACTTAAAGAATGGGGTTGGATTTGAGAGGGGCTTCTCCTGTCTCCCCAGCTCTGGAACCTGTCACAAAGTAGGAACCCCCCTTCGATGAACAATTGAATGCACCACTGCCCTCTTCACTTGGGAATGTCTAGTTTCTCCTACCGGATTCAAAGTCGCCTGTGGGCAGGGTCCCAGTTGTGACTGTCCAGGGACACTGTGCCGTTGGGTAGACTTTGGGAGATGTGTGAATAACAGATGAGTGAATGAATGGGGGGTGAGGGGGAGTTACTGAGGAAAGGCCACGCATGCCTCTAAAGACTTCCCAGGGTTTATGGGGTGGCCACGCTGTCGTGGCTCTCCATGGCGCCTCTGGACGGGTCATTTCGTCCCTCCTCCTCGTGGCCTCCCCATCTTACAAACCGGCCTGGAGGGAGGGGCCGCGCAACCCCAAGGGGACAGGTCTCCTAGGGCGGCGCCCACTCCCGTCCCGGGGAGGGGCGACAGAGACGGGGGACCCCGGCCAGCTGGGCTCGGCTGGGGCCCCTTCCCTGCGACCTGCCACCGCAGCCCTCTACCTGCCTCCCGGCCGCCCCTTCGCGGCCCCGGGCCGGGCACGCCCGGCGGGCACCTGGCCCGCCAGCCCCGGGGGCCCCGCCGGCCGCCCGCCGAAGCCGGCCCGGGGCGGCGGCGGGGCGGGCCCGGGCGCTCCCGGGCTCCAGGACCGGTCCCCGGGGCGCGGCCGGCAGCCGCCCCCGCCCCCCCGCCCGAGGGCCGGGCCGGGCTCCCGGGGGGCGGGGACTCGCCCAGTGGCAGCAGCGTCCGGGCCGGCGGCGGGCGCGGGGCGGCTTCCTGCAGGCGGCGCCGGGGCGAGCCGTTGCCGAGCCGCAGCCACCGCCGCCGGTCGCCGGGTCGCGGGTCGCGGGGGCCGCGTCCGTGCTCCCGGGCGCGCTCGTGCCGCCGCCGCCGCCGCCGCCGCTGCCGGTTACGCCAGCCCCGCCGCCGCCCGCTCCGATTCTGCGCATAGGCAGCCCCCAAGCCTGTCATTCTGCAAAAACACAGTTTACTCAACACACCACACACACTCGCACACGCGCGCACACACGCGCACCCCGGCCCCGCGCGCACACGCACGGAGGGCGCGAGCGAGCAGACGCGCACACCGGCGAGCCAAGTTCCGCAGCCTGGCATGGCTTCTGGGGACCTTTACGAGGTACGGGGACGCGGGGGCGCGGGGCCGGCCCCAGCCCGCGGGCGGCGGGCGGCGGGCGGCGGGGACCGGGCCGGGCCAGGGCCGGGCGCGAGCCGGAGTTGCCGAGCCCGCGGCGGCGGCGGCGGCGGCGGCGGCCGGAGGGTGGCGGGGGCCGGGCGCGCCTCCCGCCCGCCGCCCGCCGCCTCCCGCGGCGCCCGCGCCCGCTCCCTCTTTCTCTTTCTCTCGCACACACTCTCTCTCACTCCATCTACTTTGCGGCCTTGGAGGGGAAGGAGGAAGCCGGGCGGAGCCGGGGCGGGGGAGGTAGCGGTCCCGGGGAGGTGCTTCTCGCCCGACGAGCCGCCTCGAGTGCAGAAAGTACAGGTAAAAGTCGGCGCCGGACGCGCGGGGAACGCGGGGGGCCGCGCCGCGGCCGGCGGGGGTGCGGGGCGGGGGTGCGCGGCCCGGGCTGGGCCGGGGGCGCGGGAGAGGAGGGGCGCGGGCGATCCGAGCGGAGCCCGGCAGGGGCGAGGCTGGGTCCCGGGGGGCTGCGGAGGGGGCGCCTGGAGGGGGCTTTGGGAGGCGCCGGCCACACCGCGCCCCGGGGCCACCGGGCCCCTCCCCCTCCCCCCACCTGCTGCCCCGGCCGCCGGCTCGGAAGCCCTCGGGGCTGGGGCGTGGGGGCGGTCCTTGAGGGTGTCGGGCTCACCCGGGGCGAAAGGGGGCGCTGCAGAGGGTCTTTGGTGGAAGGGACTAGAACATGGAAGTCGGAGGTGGGTGGTAACACGTTCCTAGAGGACACGGCGTGGGAGTCTTGCTCCCAGCACTCCGCGTCACCCTCAGCGGCTACCTGTCTCCAGGTCCACACAGGTAGTGGCCAGCACTGGCTACTTTGATGTTGTCCCACAAGTGGTGAAGGAAGAAGGCGGGAGTCTGGCGTCTTCCAGACACTGAAGAAACAGCCGTGTCTCTGGGGAGCTGGGGCTTAGCTAGCCCAGGACACAACTGTTCCTGGTTTGGATTCCTGACCAGTGAAGAAACAACCACCACTCCCCGGGGAGAATGGCCCCCCAAGAGGTGTTGGCCCCCAAGACAAGATCCAGGATAATAGAAGCTAAGAGACCAGCCCCGTCTTCAACCAGGCCTGTTGATCCCGCGAGAAACCGGCCTCGGGCCAGCCTGGAACTGGACTTCCTTGAACATAAATTGATTGACACTACCTCTGGTTCTCAAGGCTTGGGGCTAAATGAGATGAGCACCCAGAAGGGGTGGAATTAGCTATTTGGGTAGGCGATTGCAGAGTGATCTACCCACAGGAGACCACAGAGGTGGTTTCCTCACAAGGAGCTTTTTCCTCTGGGCCCTAGTGAGCAGCTGAAGCTTTTTCAGATGGTGGGTTTGCTGGGAGTGTGAAAGAAGACTGGAGAACAGGCAAGTTAGCAGCTTGGCCTTCTGCCTGGCCAGGGTCTTGCAGATGATTCCGGACTTGGTGAGACCCAGTCATGGACCACTAGCCAGCAGGCTCAGGTGGGGTGGTTGGACCATCTTTAGTGTTCCTTGAAAGAATGGTGCAAACTGCCCTCTTCTCTACCATACCCCCTTCCTCATCTCTGTGTTAACGGAGAAGATGAAGTTGGATAGAGTCCTAGTGAAGAACTTTGGCAGATGGTGGCCAGTGGATCACCCAAGCACCTTGGTGTGTTTCAAGATGGCGGAGCAAGTCCTGAAACAAAAGTTGAAACGCAGTAAAATGGAACCTGTGATTGAGCTTCCTGAAGTATAACCAGCACTATCCCGACATTGGCCAAAAGTAGATATTGTTCAGGGGCAAAACTGATCTCACAGGGCTCATGGATTGATTCTACCCGTTGCCATGGAGTCATCTTAGAGCTACTGACCTTGCCTGAGTGAAAAGTTGCACCTTGAAGATGTTAAGAGAACGTATTAGGAGCTGTCAGTGTTTCCCCATTTAAAGTTTGGAACTTATGAACCTTCTGGGGATAATTTCTTGTTAAATGTTCATCTGCAGCTGCCCTCCTTAACGTTGGTAATTATGGTTGCCAGAGGAGTCTGTTAAGAGGAGAGTTTTCACAATGGCTTTGGAACTATCTTAGCACCTCAAGAGTTTTTATTGAAGTTCCATAAGCAGGACAATAATAATAATTACTTCTGTGATAGTAGGTAATTGTGCTAGATGTAAAATGGTTTTCCTGTAGCTGATTATTTGCATAGTCATTACTAAAAGGGCTAAATTGCATTACTAGAATATAACCAATGTCAACATTTTTATAGCCTATGTCTACATTTCATAACACACATACTGAAGAATTTAATTTATTGTTCAAATTTAGCTTTAAAAAACAATTAAGAAGTGCTAAGTGTACATTAGCTTATATATTTCTGACTGTAAAATCATTGTGTGGGTAAAAAAATAGAATGTTGATGCATGGAAAAATTTTGGAATATCCAGTACGTTGACTGACCTTGAAAGCAAAAATTATCAGATCTCATTCTAAATTATGATTTTACCTTAATTAAATATTATATTAAAGTGTACATAAAATGGCTTCTCATAACCTCTAACCAAGAAACCACATTTTGAGTGAGCTAAGAATTCTTATATTTGTAATTGGTGTATTTCACCTGTGTGTCTGCTGACATTATCTTTGATCCTTTATGGTAAAGATGGGATTTGGATTGCAGAGATTCTTCATCTTCTCTTTGAGAATGAACCTTCCCCAAATAGCATCTTTTAGGAAGAGGTGCTGGTTTTTAAAGACACCAGAAAACGAAAACTTTGTTTATGTGATGGCACTCTTCGATCATAATGAAGAAATACGGGATCAGGTTTAGGTTCCAAAATGTTGGAACTTGGTAGATTGTTTTGCTTTGTTTCTCCTATAGCAGAGTTCTCATCATCTTCTGGTGCATTATAGCCATCGCCTATAGGTGATTTTCAATATTGGTTGATGTCTTAGAGTCAGGGTACAAAGTGAGATTCCTTATTCAGATTCTCTGGTCTACATCCTGCTAAACAGGGGTCATGAGTGGCAACCTGTGAGCCAGGTCTAGGCTGTGTATGAATTTTGCCTCACTTCAGTGGTAGATAAGAACAATGGGTTTGGAGGACAGCCATGCTCACCACTGTACCACCAACACCAAGAACAATGGATTTGAATACTTTTAGATAGAGCCTAGGATATCTAGTTTGTCACTGTCCCCAATGTTCCCCATTATCATGCACCCATTGTCCTTCATTCTTACATTATTCTTCTGGCTCCAGGAGGTGTTAGAGTTTGCAAACCCAGGATTCTAGTCAGTCCTTTGCAAAGATGTTTGGGTGTCAGGATGAAACAATCAGTAGCATAGGAACCCAGTTTTCTTGTCTTGTTTGTCTCTGGGGGTTCTCACCTTCTTGCACATTCAATGACTTAGTGACTGAGTCAGTGAACAGAACATGCAAGGTACCGTGGGTGGCCTTTGTTATCCTTATGTTGAGTGTTACTCTCTATTCTCTTTCCTTTCCCAAGCTCATGGTCTCTTGGTGGTGGTAAAAACCATGTGTAGTGGTGGCTCGGTTCTCCCTCTGGAAGGAAGTGTGGCTGAATCCCTTATCAGAGAACCAGACTGTTCTTCATTGGAAGGATTGAATGCATTTAAGCTTCAGTCATGTGGCTTTCTTACTGTTGAGTGGCTTTGCACCCATCCCCTGTGATTAACTGATGTTGTAGAGGAGGTCTCTACTTAGTTGGCAGACACGGTCAAAGAGAATGCTGTATGTCTACAGAGAAAGTCGGTAGTGGCCAAGTTGAAACTAACTGAGATGGACTTGACAGTTGCTTCTGTGTCAACACTCAGTTTATTTGTACTTCCCAAAGGGTGACATACTTTTGCATTCATCCCTTCATACATACATATCTGTATATACATACATGTGATTATGTGTATGTCTGCATAACATGCATAAGAAAATACTGCTTTCATTTCATTTCAGTTGAAATAAAATAAATGAAGTAAAATAAATAGTAATAGGATAATTTTAGTTTTGTTTGAAGGAATTTACTTAAAAATAGACTCTGCTGCAGTGATGAACACAGGCATCTCCGCTATAGCACTGTATACAGTTGTCCCTGCCGAAGTCCTCCTATGCACATCCTCCTGTGTACTTCTCTAGCCTACTTATAATACCTACTACAGTGTAAATAGCTGTTGTACTGTGTTGTTTAGGGAATGACAAAAAAAAGTCTGTGCATGTTCAATACGGATGCAACTATCCATTTTTTTCCCCGAATATTTTTGATCCACGGTTGGTCGAATCCACAGATGCAGAACCCACAGGTATATAGAGGGCTGACTCTATATGTACCTTGCATTCTGCAAAATCATGCTCTGAAAATAACAGAGTTATGGGAAGAACAAGATTGGGAAAGACCACTGAAAAGCTAGGGGACTTTGTAACCAGAACATAACAAAACCAAAAGCAAATCTACTAAAAATACAGCTTGGTTGAATCTCCACTGGCTGGTGTCTGCCCTTAGCACATCTTCCTTTGCAATCTTCAAATCGAGTGTGTGCTTCCTTCTCTCTGTAGATCACACTGGGCGTTTGCTTCTGATAGAGACCATTTTCGTCCAAATGAAACCTGGTGCAGGGTGTAGCTCCTTCATTCATTCCGTGTAGGGAGAAATGTTTTCACAGGGTCTTCACCTGTTCTTGTGGTTTCACCATGCAGGTTAACATAGTGGAGAGCATAGTGATTCTTGAAGCCACGGATTCAGCCACTACTCACACCAAAGGAGGGCAGTTGAGCGCATTTCCAGCTTTGTTCTAAGGTCTTCGTACATTGTTGAGCCTTTCTCTTTCTTTGTGAGAGTGCTTACCTTTGCTGCAAAATATTAACAAGCCGGGAAGAATGGCTTATGAACCAACACAACTTGTTATACTGACATCATCCCCTGTTTCCCAATCACATCTGAGGTAATTCCTGTTAATAAACACGTGTACTAGCAAAACAGATGGTCTGTGATACAACGTCTTGACTCTCTGTACCAGCGTTTGAAGAGGCAGATATTCAGAGAAAATGCATCAGTTGAGTTGGATTGATTCCTTGGTATATAGCAGGCACCTCATGACTATGGAATGAATGCATGATTCTCCCACCTTTTGAATATTCGACATTATTCCTTGTGGGTAGGCATCAGCTTATTTTCAAGTAGACTTTTATGTCTGGTCACTCCTTATTGCATAAGATCCTTTCTTCAGGGGCTTAACTATCCTTGAAAGGAGTTGATAGGGCTCCTTGCCCAACCTGGCCAGTTGCTAAGAACTGGTTCAGGCCTGGTGATTATTGAAGATCTTAAGTATTGGAGACACACATTTGGATTCTAAAGATATGGGTCCTTCTCCATCTCTTGGATGGTGAAGAGAGGTTTAGGTGTGGGGCTGAATTCATAGCACCAAGATCCACTTGTTCATTTCATATTTATAGACCACCAAATTTATGCCAGGAACTAGGGAAACAATGATGATCGCACCCTCCGTGAGCTCAAAATCTAGTGGGAGATACAGTTAAGAAAACAGATGGTTTGCAGTACAGTGGGCAAAGTGTTAGTATAGGAGAAGATGGGGTTCTACAGGAGCATGTTGCTGGCAGGAATATGGGACTCAGCCTTGGGGAAGTGAGGGAAGGCTTGCTAGAGCAGATGATGGCTGTCGAGGATTTAAATTAGGAAATGACAGTAATCGGAGTTGCAGGACTTATTGAGAATATTTATTATCTTTTTTTGTTTTTGAAAGCAATTTATGTAATAAACATCTTTAAAAGATAAGCAAAAAATAAAAACATTGTAGTGCCTAAGATAACTATTGTTATGTATTTAGCATATAATTGATGTTCGATAAATACTCATGTGAAACCTAAATTAATTAAAATATTAGCTTTTTGGTGTAGATACAAAGGCTAGATGGGACTTGTTTTCTACACATATTTATGTAATTAAGAAAACCAAATTGGGATATAGGGTACATACTCTTTAAACCTATTTTATTTTCACTTAACTCTATATATGTAAAATCATTTTCTTAAACCTAAAATATTATCCTGTGTCATAATTTTTAATGACAGGTTAATTTTCCCTTGCATACACCATTTTGTTTGTAACTGATCCCCTATTATTGGACATCTAGGTTGTTTTCACTTGTAAACCAGCATGAATACTGCTATTATGAACATCTATAAACATAAGTATATGTTTGTATGCATATTTCTGTTATTTTATTCAGGATAAATTCTGAGAATTGAAATTGCTACATACAGTTGACCTTTGAACAACTCACCTGGGTTAAGGGCACTGATTCCCTGTGTCATGGAAAATTCGTGTATGACTTTTGAGTCCACAGAAACTTAACTACTAATAGTCTACTGTTGACTGGAAGCCTTGCTGATAACATAAACGGTTGAAAAACACATATTTTATATGTTATATGTATTATATACTCTATTCTTCAAGTAAGCTAGAGAAAATACAATTTTATTAAAATCACAAAGAAGAGAAAATAAATGTATTTGCTATTCATTGAGTGGAAATAGATCATCGTACAGGTCTCCATCCTCGTCTTCATGTCGAGTAGGATGAGGAGGAGGAGGAAGAGGAGGGGTTGGCCTTGCTGTCTCAAAGGTGGCAGAGGTAGAAGAAAGTCCACGTACATGTCATACGTGCAGTTCAAACCCATGTTGTTCAAGGGTGATTTGTAGTTTGAAGGATGTGAACCTTTTTAATGCCATTGATACATAATCCCAGATTGTCCTTCAGGAATGAACAGTAGATTAGATTGGAGAAAGACTAGAAGCAGGGCAACCAGTTTCAGTAATTGAAATGAGATAGCGGTGGCTCGAACTAAGAGAGTGGTAGTGGGGATGGAGAGAAATGGATGGAATTGAAAGATTTAAGAAGAATCAGCAGTTTGACATATCAGTCAGGATTACGTTTGGTTGCATATCATAGAAAATAGACAATAACAATGGCTTAAACAAGATTCATTCCTTTACATGAAATAAAGCTTGGAGTTAGGCAGTCTAGGGTTGCTTTGATGCTCTGTGACATTCTCAGGGTACCGGGATCTTTTTATCTCTGTCATCTTCATCAGTGGCTTCTGTCCTAAAGATCACTTCATGATCCACGGTGGCCATGGAGCTCTCGCCATCTTTTTCAGAAGAGGATGGAGGAAGGATGGAAGGGTGAAGGTTGAGTCATCTCTCTGAAAACAGCTGTCTGGAAGTTCCATACATTCCTGCTTTCTTCTCATTGGCCTGAAGATTATTATATGACCACACCTAGCTGCAAAGGAGGCTGGAGGGAAAATGTAATTTTCAGTTGTACTTTCCCCTTGCTGCCTCAAATAAAACTTGATTGACAGTATGTAGGGATTGGGGGAAAGGCGGGACTTAAGGTATAATTTCTAAGTTTCTGTGTTAGTGCATTAGGCTGATGATAGGCCTGGGAATGGACATAAGTTGAAGGAATGGGGGCTGTGGAAAGGAGAGTGAGTCTGGATGTCTGTGGACAGCTATGGATGTCCCCACCAATAGGTCACGTGAGCCTGAAGCTCAGGAGTGTATCTGGCAGGGAGATAGAGATTAGGAATCATTACTATATAGATTATAATTAAAGCCAAAGAACAGTGTCTAAACATAAGGAGGGGTCTAGTGATGGAGAAAATGGACCTTTTAGAGATGGAAGAATGAGTTAAAATGAAGACTATCTTGAGATTGCAAGACAAGATGATCAAACCCAACCAAACCAAACCTGATACCATTTATAACCATTTTCATAGCAAATCAAACATCTTTTTTTTTTTTTATTTACAAGCAAACCAAATGCAGAAAGAAATTGACTGCTAAGGCTGTTATAGGAAGGCAGTGAACATCCTTGGGACTCACCAAAAATTTTTGCTATTAGTCAAAACAGGCTTTATTGCTCTCATAAGTTAAAACAGTGATAAGGATGCGTCATAAATGAAACTTACAAAAGACATTCATGCTAAGAAGTTGTCCTATGTATCCATTTTTATGTGTTAGGGTTCCTAGAGCATTTTAATTGGGAAAATGGTTCCAATGCTGAGCTCCACTGTTTTCTGCTAGATGCTAAGCTCTGTGAGGGCAGCGACCACGTCTGTGTTATTCAAGACCGTATTCCAGCTTGTGGCACTTTGCTGAGCTGGTAGTAGCCTTTCAGTAAATATTCATTGAATGAATGATGGAAAACCTTTGAAACCTTTGCTTCCACCTTAACCTCCTCTTTCGTGAACTTCACTTATTGCTTTCTGTAAGGCATTCGTCTCTCCCTTTCCTAAGAACATTCTTGCAGATTGTCTTTGAAATTCAAGTTTGCATTTTGCCTCCCACCAGAACTGGTGTAGATTTATTAGGTAATAAAAGTCCCTTAAGCAAATGGAGACATTTAAGCCATCGTCCCTCATAACGGTTGATGGGTTATGAGTGTGGCCATTCTCTGCTAAGTCGTGCATGTGACAGAGCCCCTTTGACAAGGAACACATACACGGACTGCCTCGTGGTTTGCAGCAGCCTCTGCCATGCGTGGTTCTGCTTCTCTGCTCCAGCCGCAGTGGCTTGGCCCGGTGGGGTACACGCCATTCCTTTCCGATTGAGTTGCCTGGAGACAGACTCTGGAAGGAGAATTGTGTCCAGAGGGTTTACTGAAGAGTGCTCTTGGGAGATACACCGTATATGTCCAAGGTGTGCCCTTGGACAGGGCAGGTCCTCACGGCAGGCAGAGGGCAATTCCTTTTGAGGGACACATCCGTGAGCCTTTAGCAGTGGAGATATTCCTAGCGGCTGCGCGGATGGGCACATCCACCCTGAAAAGGGGACCTGGGTGGAGTATCACAGCAGCCACTATGCCATGCCCTTCAGTCATTGGCGGTCTGTCTGCTCTGGGTCCCCCAGAACACACGTCTGTCTCCTTGGTCATATTTTAGGTTGTTGGTGCCTCCCGTGAAGACCTCATTTGTCATTTGCCAGCCCCTCGGGGTAGCCTGAGTGCCCACAGACTGGCCGTGTGTTGGGATCATGCTTACGATTCCTTTGACCCCTGGTGCAACACGTAGCATGGGCTCACATACAGGTGGATATGTCAGAGCCGTCACTTCTGCTGGGTCTCCAGCCCTTGTCCTTGAAGCATTGTCCTCGGATGGTTCTCCACTCCTCGGTGGCCTTTGTGTCCTCATCTTCTGTTGCCTGTTCTTTAAACTTCACAGTTTCTCTTGGTTTTGTCCCAGGGCTCTTCTGTTCCATCATTGTGCCGTAGTGACTGTGTGGGTGATTGCGGAGTCCCTGACACTTGCCTGGAGTTTTCTCCTGTGCTGCAGAACTGTCCACGTAACCCCACTGGGGCTCTTGAACCTCACAGTCAGTATCCAAAGTTGAGCCTACGCCTTCCTCCCGGGTTCCTAGCTTCAGGAACACCTCTGTCCACCTGCTCCCAGGCTGGAAATGCAGCCTCCCTTGTTTTGCCCAGACACCAAGTATGTTCTGTTGGATCAGCATCCTGCATGTTCCTTGAATCCATCCTTTTGTCTTCAAACTCACTGTCACAGCTTCGATCCGGGAGATCACTCCCATTCCCTGCATCGCTTCAGTACCTCTCAGCGGGTATCGCTGTGTCTGGTCCTGGTCACTCCCATTTTTCTCCTTACTGTACTCAAAAGGATCTTTCCAGAGTCCCCATTTTATCCTGTCTCTCTCCTGATGACATACCCTTAAGTGATACAAAAGCTTTTTGTGACTTGACTTTTTCTCACCTCCTACCGTTTCTGTGCGTGCAGCGTGTATTCTATCCCGGGAGCCCTGCTTCCAGTTCCTTGAATGTCCCATGCTCTGCTTTGATCACTCCCTTCCAGATGGCCAGGACACTCTCCATTACCAACCGCTGTCACACTTTTGCTCGACTAATTTCTACTCACACTGCAGATCTCAGCTTGGGTGTTGTTCTTGGCAAAGCTTCCTCAACCCATCAAGGGTGCTCTGCCCCTTCTTTGGGTTCCTATAGAATCCTGCTCTTCTCATTATAGCACTCACTTGAATATGCTGTAATTTATTTTCTTATTTTCTGAATCTCCCACTAGATTGTAGGCTTTGTGAGGGCAACGATTCTGTCCGTGATGTTCCATTTTTAGCACCTAGCACGGTGCAAGACTCAAAAACCAATCTGCTTAATCAGAGAATTAATATATTCAGGTCTTTCGTTTGCATGAAAGTTGAAATTGTCTCCATTACCTCTGCAGTCTGTTTGATGTGATGCTTGAAGGCATTTTCAATCTTTCAGTTTTCCTTAACTCTGGGGCATGTTTTCTGTGTCTTTGTTGATCCACTTATCAGGAGACATTGTTTTCCTGTAAGCCAGACTCATTGAAAGCGTCCAGCTTCATATTATTAATAAAGATAACACAGTCTTGTATTCAGAGGATTACCAAGTCTCGGAGTTAGGAGTTTGAAGTCATCTGTTTAGTCTTTCATTAAGTCTGCGATCTCCAATAACTGAGTGATCAAAAGTGAGGGTTGCTTTTACTCTGTTGAAGGAGACAAATGAATGAGATTCTAAAACTGGCTCTTTACCTTGACTAAAATCTGAGCATGGTATACATGAGACAGAGCCCATATCTTCCTGGACTCTTCTAGAGAGTCACCTTGAAAATCTTGACGTCATTATTGCTTTCTTATGCAAGATTTAGCAAAGGAGCCCAGGGAGGCTCAGTACGGCCTTGAGTCTTGGTTAGTTCTCTTGGTGATGAAGAACGGGCCAAGACCTTCCCTGCTGACTGACCTCACAGGCCTTGATGTTATGGTGCGCACCTGACACCGAAACTTTCCCTAAATCTTTATCGAAATTAAGATAATATGTTCAAATATGTAGAACCATTTATACCAATAATTAAAGAAATGCAAAGGACTAGAAAGAGATACACAGTGCTATTTTTTTTAACCACCCAAGTGACAAGCTGAATAGTGCTGACAGTAATTTATCAGTATACTTTTTCTGTAAGAAACTCAACTTGAATAGAGAGGAAAATGGACATATGAGATAATACATGTATATATTATATATATATATATTTATACACACACACACAATTTATTACTTTCCCAGGTGTTATACATTGAGTTTCCCAGGTGACCTGATCCTTCTGTTGATTTTGGCAAAGAGTCTTAGAGGTCAGGCCATCTTTGATGCCATCTAGTCTAAATCCGGACCCAGCATATACATCCTTCACATACGATCACCTAGTACCCCCTAGGAAACTTTCCAAGGAAAGGGGGCACTCTAGTTTAGAGGGCAGCCTCTTCCGTTTTGGCACAGAAGTACTACCTGTTGGAAAATGCTTTGGCGTACTGAGCCAAAGTCAGCCTTCCCGTGCAGTTTCCCCCTGTGGAGCAGTGAATTCACTTACCAAGACCCATCAGTTCCCTCTCCTAGCTAGCTCTGTCTCCCCTGCCGCCATCCTAGCCCAAGCCTCTCCTTTCTCTCTTCTGGAAGAAACAGTAGTCTCTTAACTGGACTCCCAGCATTTCCTTTTTGCCACCTTCTATTCCTACAGTGTATCCAAAATGATGGTTTGAAAAGGTAATTCTGAACATGTCACTTTCTTCCCAAAGTCGTCAGTGGCTGCCCATCACTTTTGGGCAGGAGTCCCCAATACAGATGATCTAACCCTTGGCTGCCTTTCCAGGCGTGGCTGACACCACTCCCCTCTCTCTTCTCTGCACCACACTCACTGCCTCCTTCCAGTTCGTCCAGACGTCCTTCGCTTCACCACCTTTGCCCAGGCTGTTCCCTCTGGCCCTGCCTGATCTCCTCTTACTTCACTCTGAGCTCTAAAGTTGATTGACAAGGGCGCCCTCCCTGACCCCAGAGCAGGACAGGCCTCCTTGTTATGTATCTCGGAGCATCCTGTGCTTCTCCACCACATTGATCATTGCAGTCAGTCAGTTATTTCTTTTGTTATTTAAGGACTGTCTTCTTGAAGGCAGCATCATGTCTGTCTTGGTCACTGCTGTGTCCCCAGCACCTAGAGCATAAGAGGTCCTGTGGAAGTCTTTCGAGTATTCCAGAAAGCTCTGGGCTAATAGAAATTCCCCTAGATGAAGCCTCACTGTCTTTTTTTTCTGCTCTTATTCTCATATGTTTCTTAACCCTTCACCCTCCTGGTCGTTCTCTTGTGGGTATTCCCTAGTCCAGGCGTCCTCAAACTACGGCCCACGGGCCACATGCGGGTGTTTTTGCCCTTTTTTTTTTTTACTTCAAAATAAGATATGTGCAGTGTGCATAGGAATTTGTTCATAGTTGTTTTTAAACTATAGTCCGGCCCTCCAACGGTCTGAGGGACAGTGAACTGGCCCCCTGTTTAAAAAGTTTGAGGACCCCTGCCCTACTCTATATAACACCCCACTTTAAATGTGTACCTAGAATAAATTCTCTGTTCATCAGCAACGGTCAATTCTCGTAATTTGGACGCTGGTCTTTTAATTGATTTAGTCTCAGGAAAAACTAGAATCTGAATTGCAGAATAAATATTTAAAAAAGTAACATGAATGAAAATAGTTGTAGAACTTCTGGGCAGCAGGTAAAGCGGTACTCTGAGGAAAATTCATAACCTGAAACATATACATGAAAAACAAAAAAGAATAAATTCAATATTCTTCTTTAAAAGTTAGAAAGAGAACAACAAAATGAAAGGAAATGATAAAGAAGGAATAAATGTAAATAGAAGCAAAAGCATTAATAAAGTGGAAAAGAAAAATAGTAGAATAAGTATATTAATGGTTGTATCAGCACTTTTTGATGTAAAAATTTTACTTATATATACTACTTTTATGTTGTAGCAAAATGTATCCAGTATAACATAACATTTTCCATTTTCAAGTGTACAGTTCAGTGGCATTTAGTATTTTCATAATGTTTGAAACTATCCTCAATATCTAGTTTCAGGACCTTTTTTTTTTATCCTCCCAAGTGGGAACTACATATTCATTAAGTAGTCACTTGCCATTTCTCCAGCCCCATGGCAATCACTCATTTGCTTTCTGTCTCTATGGATTTATCTATTTTGGATATTTCATATAAGGAATCATATAATATATGTCCTTTTCTATTTAGAGTTTTGTTTTATTCAGCATAATGTTTTCAAGGTTCATCCGTGTTGTAGCATAATCAGAACTTCATTCCTTTTTATGGCTGGATAATATTCCATTGTATTGTGTATTATACCACATTTTGTTTATCCAATCATTTGCTGATGGACCCTTGGGTTGTTTCTACCTTTTGGTTATTGTGGATGCTGCTGCCATGCACATTGACTTACAAGGTTTGAGTCTCTGTTTTCACTTCTTTTGGGTGTATACTTAGGAGTGGAATTGTTGGGTTATATTGTGATTCTGTGTTTAACTTTTTGAGAAACTGCCAGACTGTGTTCCATAGCATCTGCAACATTTTACATTCTCACCAGCAAAGTACAAGGATTCTGGTTTATCCACACCCTTGCCAACACTTGTTATTTTCCATTTTTTGATTAGCGCCGTCCTAGTAGTTGTGAAATGGTATCTCACTGTGGGTTTGATTGCATTTACCTAAATGACTAATGATGTTGAACATCTTTTCATGTGCTTATTAGTCATTTGTACATCTTCTTTGGAGAAATGCCTATTCATGTCCTTTGCCCATTTTTGAATTGGGTTGTCTTTTTTGTTTTTGAGTTGGAGTTCTTAAAAAATACATATTCTGGATATTATACCTTTATCAGATACATGATTTGAAAGTGTTTTCTTCTATCCTGTGTGTTGTCTTTTCACTCTTTTGACAGTGTCTTTGATGCACAAGAATTGTAATTTTAATGAAATCCAGTGTATCTATTTTTTCTTTTGTTGCTTTTGTTTTTGGTGTCACATTTAAGGCTAGAACTTTCAAGTACTATGTTAATTGGAAGTGAAGAAAGTGACCATTATTGTCTTATTCTTGATCTTAGGAGAAAAGCTAACAGTCTTCCACCATTGAATACGATGTTAGCTGTGGGTTTTTCATAAATGCCCTTTATCATGTTGAGAGAGTTTCACTTTATTCCTAGTTTTCTGAGTTATTATTATTTTTTATCATGAAAGGGTGTTGGATTTTGTCAAATGCCTTTTCTGTGTCAAATGAGATGACCCTGTGTTTTTTTTCCTCATTCTATTAATGTGATATATTACATTTATTGATTTTCATGTGTTGAACCACTTTGCATCCATTGCATTCAAGTGGGATAAGTACCACTTGGTCATAGTATATATTTTTTAGTATGCTGCTGGATTCAGTTCTCTAATATTTTATTAATAATTTTTATATCTACACTCTCAGAGATATTGGCCTATAGTTTTCTTTTCTTGTGGTGTCTTTATCTGGCTTTGGTATCAGGTTAGTGCTGGTTTCATAAAATGAGATTGAAAATGTACTCTCCTCTTCAATTTTTTGGAAGAGTTTGAGAAGAATGGGCTTTAATTCTTCTTTAAATGTTTGGTAGAATTCATTAGTGAAACCATCTGGTCCTGGCCTTTTCTTTGTTGGGAGATTTTTGATTACTGATTCAATCTCCTTATATGTTATAGGTCTGTTCAGATTTTCTGTTCATTCTTGAGTCAGTTTTGCTAGTGTGTGTGTTTCTAGGAATTTTTCCATTTCATGTAGGTTTCCCAATTTGTTGGTGTACAGTTATTCATAGCATTTTCTTATAATTCTTTTTATTTTTGTAAAGCCTGTAGTAATTTCCTTTTTAATTTTCTGATTGAATCTTCTCTTTTTCCTTAGTCAGTCTAGCTAAAATAAAGATTTGTCAATTATGTTGATATTCTCAAAGAGCCAACTTTTGTTTCTTTGATTTTCTCTATTATTTCTCTATTCTCTACTTTAACCTTTATTATTTCTATCCTTCTGCTAGCTTTGGGTATAGTTTGTTCTTTTTCTAGTTACTTAAGGTGTATATAGTTAGATTATTGATTTCTTCTTCTTAATGTAGGTGTTTATATCTATAAATTTTCTCCTGAGCCCTACTTTCACTTCATCCCATAAGTATGGCAGTATTGGTATGTTCTGTTTCTGTTTTCATTTGTCTTAAGATATTTTCTAATTTCCCTTGTTATTTCTTCTTCAACACATTGGTTATGTAAGAGAGTGCTGTTTAATTTCCACATATTTGTGAATTTTACAGTTTTTCTCCTGTTATTAATTTCTAGCTTTATTCCTTTGTTGTCAGAAAGGATACTTTATATTATTACAATTTATTTTTTCAAATTTAAAAAAATTTATTAAAGCTTGTTTTGTGGCCTAACATGTGGTCTGTCCTGAAGAAATATCATGTGCACTGAAGGAGAATGTATATTCTGCTGTCGTTGGGTGGGATGTTCTGTATATCTCTGTTAGGTCTAATCGGTTTATAGTGTTCTTCAAGTGATCTGTTTCCTTACTGTCCTGTCTGGTTTTATTCATTGTTGAATGTGGGATATTAAAGTCTCCAACTGTTATAGAACTGTCTGTTTCTCCCTTTGATTCTGCCAGGTTTTGCTTCCTGTGTTTTGGGGACTCTGTTGTTAGGTGCACATATGTTTATAATTGCTATATCTTCTTCTATGGATTGAACAGTGTCAACATTTTAAACAGCATTTTGTTATTTGGTTGGGTTATATGAATCTTGAAATCAGTTAAAACTTTCCAGATTTTTTTTTTTCACACATGGAATTCCTTGCAGTTGATCTAGAGCCTGTTCTAGCACATTCTTTTTTTTCTTTTGGTTTTCAAACCTAAATGTGTATTTTATAATGATATCTGTTAAATTTCACTCTGCCACTTTTTTAGCCTATTTAAATATTTTGAAAATCTGATTGGATGCTCTTTCCAGTTTATGTGGGCTTTTTATTTCCGAGCTTTAATATAGGTGAGATAAAAAAGTGTATTGGTCAAGAGAGTACCAAGCATGAAATATGATTAAGTTAAATGCCACAAACCTCACCGTTCTTACTGTGATTCAGTCATTTTTCTTAAGTAAATACTCTCCAGATTGCTGCAAGCCTTTGGCTAGCTTCTAGGGTTGATTCTAACACCTTTGCAAGTTTTCTCATTGCTTTTATGGAAGAGAGAGTATTTGGAGGTCCTTAGTTTGCTATTCTTACTGATATTACCTTTACATTATTGATATTTTATATTCTTATTTTAAATGATATGGAAAATTTTGTCAAATGCTTTGCTGCTTTCAAGATATTGTGCATCTGTATCATTTTCCTTATGTACCACCCTGAAAATCCTATTATGGGAGGAAATGAGATTGGTATCAAGGACTTGTTTATAATAATTCCATGTTTTTATTGGTAAATCACTCTACATTGTATATAGACCTAAAAACTAACCTTGAAAAACACCATTTTAGGATTTTTTTTACCAAGAATTCACAGAAATCCCCTTTGTTGGAAGTTTGTAGAATGGGAAAACCAGGGTGTTTCTGTTCTGCATGCAATTCTTATTTTTCATGATTTAAAAAAAATGCCAGCCACAATTCTACAACTTTCCTTATAAGATTGTTTTTAAGTCCTTAGATTATAATAAGGTTGAGTCTAGAGGTTGGAAATCAGATGCAGTAATAGGTATTCATGGGTCCTCTTGACTATCTTGACTCATTTCCTTCTTTTCATTATATGTTTTCTTAATGTGTTTAAAAATAGATTTTAAAACACATACCTATTCACTATCAAAAATTTTTCTACATTTTTATGTAGAAAAAACAGAAAAGAAAAAAATTTTGCTCATAATTTTTTAGTTTAGTAGTTTCCACTCTTAATATTGATGTGTAAAACTAGTCCTTTTTTATACTTAGGAATCTCCAAATGCATATGTATTAACTACAGATATACAAAATTATGGCCATGTTGTACAAAATGTTTTATAACTCTTCAGCGATATATTACAAGTATTTCTTTCTTTAGTAGTGTTTATTACCTAATTTTAATATGCTGTACCATATAATTTATCACTTTGTTGTAGTATATTAGATTCTGTACTTGGTTTGTTTTGAAATTTTGAGTATTTTAAATAAGGGTATAACTAAGCTTTCTCTATCGATCTTTGTATATATTGCTGGTATTTCCTTATGATAAATTTCTGGATGTGGAAGGTCAGTGAATATGCCCTTGGTAGAAACTTTTGATAATACCGCTGAATTACTCTCCAGAAATGATGTGTTTGCCATCCAGAAAGGATGTTGCCAGCAATAACAGACATGTTTATTTCATGAGGCTCTCAGCACTGCTGGTCTTATTGTTTAAAAAACTGCAGTTCGAGAGGTGTTTTTCATTTCTTACTGATATACAAGGATTTTTAAAACTATTTGTGTCTGATTCTTGTCTATCATATACATTAGCAGAAGTACTTATTTTTCTTACTGGTTACTTGTTAATTTTGCCTATTGTGGACTTTTTAAAAGGAGAGTAATTTAAACTTTTATGAAAGATTAAGTATATATTTTTATGGTTTCTTCTTGTGTCTCTTTCTTCCTCCCTTCCTCTTACTTTCCTTCTTTTTGTTCCTACTTTCCTTCCTTGGAGGGTGGGGAAAGCCATGCTCATGTCAAAGTATATAACCACCAATTTTTAGTGTGTTTCTTTTATGGTATAATTTTTCCACATTTAAGTGCACATTTAATATAGCTGGAATTTGTTTTGCTGTATTATGTGAAGGAGATATGTGGTCTCTGCCATTGTTAATCTATTATTTCAGTCTGTTTATTGAATAATTCACTGATTTGAAATGTCAGATTTATCACTGATGAAATTATAATATATATTGATATAAGTTTCTGGGCATTCTGATCTCTTCCACAATTTTAATTATTGTGCTTTTAGAATACATTTTATTGTTTGGTAATTCAAGTACCCTTTCATAGTTTTGTTTGCAAAATGTTTTTGGTTATTTCTCTTGATGAAATATTCAGATGAGATACTTCTTTTAATTGTACAAAATTTATACATTACTTTGGGTAATGTCTCTGTGATAATGAGTCTTCTCATACAAGAACATAAAATTTACTCCTATTTATTAAGACTTCCTTTTACATGTGTTAGTAAAGTTTTCTAGTTTTGTTCATGCAGATCCTAAGTTTATTATGACTAACTAGGTAGTTTAATTTTGTTGCTTTTGTGCATAGAGTTTTATTGTTCATTTGTTTTTGGAATTTTAGGTAGTCACATAATCCTTAAATTATATCATCTTACCTGTCTTTTCTATTAGTTATAACATTATGTATTTTTCTACTCTTATTGGCTAGAATTTTCAGAAAATGCAAATTATAGTGTGATAGCTCATATTCATGTTTTTTTCTTATTTATGATGGAATAAAATAGCTTTTTGTTTCACCATTGATTAAGGCAGTAGCTATTGATATAGAGTAGATATTATTTTTCCTGCTAATTAAAATTTCTATATCTAGCTTACTATTTTTTTCTTTTTTACAAGGAATGGATATTACATTTTATTAAATGCATTTTTGATACCTACTGAGATGATCATAAAATTTTCTCCCTTATCACTTAGTATATTTTAGTATCAGGTTTGCTAAGGATGACTTTCCATATTTTGAAATATACATACTTGATGACAATTTTTAAAAATATTATGCTAAGTTAAGCCAGCTGTTTTGAGTGTTTAGAATTTTAATATTGATATTCATAAATATGATTAATCTTTGACTTTCTTTGTATGTGCTTTGTCAAAGTTTTAATGTCAAGGTATAATGCTGGTTTCATGAAATTAGTTATTAGTCTTTTTTTTTTTTCTTGTCTTCAGGAATAGGTTATGTAACATGTTAAGCTCTCTCTTGAATGTTTTTTGAAAGAAATAAGTTGGTTACAATATTTTCTGTGTCTGGAGTTTTTTTTTTTGAGACAATTTTGACAACATTTTCAATGGCTGTTGATTTTTTTCATTTTTTGTTTTCTTTCATAATATTTGGCAATTTATATTAGTAATAACAGCATTCATATTATCCTTATTTTAACCTTTATTTGAAGAGGTGCGAATACTTTTCTCTTACATTTTCAAAGTATCTCTTTCATATATTTGGTTATACTTATCCTCTTTTTCCTAAGGTCGTAGATTTGTGCTTTCTCTCTTTTACATATTTTTTGGTTTGCCAGAAGTTTGTCTCCTATATTGATTTTTTCCATAAAATCAATTCTTAGCTTTATTTTCCTATTTAAATCTTTTCCTGCTGTATTTTAATAAATTTCTGACTTATTTATTCCTTCATCTATTTACTTTTTTATAATTTTAATTATAAAAATGATGCCAACAAAAATATATAGTGTATATATATAAGTTAATAATATTATTATGAGTGTACTAACTACATAATTTAAAAAATAGAAACCCCCTCTGTGTCCTCTGTTCTCAGTGTGTACCCCTCCTTCTCTCGAAGAGGGAACTATTATAGTTTTCTGAATTTCTGCTTAATTATTTCCTTGACTTTTAAAAATAGTTTGACAATATATTTATGCATCCCTAAAATACATGTTGCTTGATTTTTCCTGGTTTTGAACCTTATATAATTGGAATCAAATTGTATGAATTCTTCTGCATCTTGCTTTTTGCCCAATATTATGCTTTTGAGATTTATCCATGTTAATATAGTTCCCTTTCACGGAAGTATATTTCTTTTTAAGAATATATACATGTATATTCAAACATGTAAATACATAAAAATATTAAAAATATATAATAAACAAATACTGAAATTACAGTATATAACAAAAATAAAATATATGAAGACATGGAATTTATTTATCCATTCCATTGTCAGTGGACATTTGGAATTATTTCAGCTTATTGTTTTTTTCCCCCATACTTTGATATTGCGAACAGGGCTGCTATGGATATTTTTGGTAGCTCTCTTCTGGTATATCCATGCCAAAGATTATCCAGAATAAATACTTACATGTGGAATTCCTCAGTCCTAGTGTATCAAATTCACTAAGTTATTTCTAGAATATTTGTTCTCTTTAGACTTAATTTGTTTCTATTTTCATTTTTATGCATTATGACCAGAGATTATGACTTGTATAGTTAACTCCTTTTTGCAATGTTATTCAATTTTTTACAACTTACTGTGTGATCAGTATTTTATTGATATTTGAGAAAAACTCATAGTCTCTGGAGAGCACAAAATTTGATATTTTCTTTGTATAAATATGTATCGTTAATTAGATATATACCTCTCAAGTAAACATTATTATATCAAGTAAATTCCTTAGATCTTTATTGGTTTTGTCATAAGATGAGAGTTAGTTTGAAGCCTTAGGTTCTTCTTGTGGATGTGTTAGGTAGGTTTCCATGTCAGTGCGTCTAGATAATATTTATTATGAATACTGATATGTTTGATATTACTTATGACATCATATTTTGTACTTTCTGTTGATCATGTTTTCTATTTTTCTTTTTTTGGCTTTCCTTGGGATTGATTATTTGTGCCATTTCTTTTCTCTTTTTGTGTTCTGGTAGTTACACATAGGCTTCTTATTTTTGTTCTTAAATCCTTTACAAGCATATTTGAAACTATTTTTTTCTACCAGTGTCTACAATTAAATAATTGTTACAACCTCCTTCTTGAACAAGGCAAGCTCCTTAGACACCTTTATTTCGTCTCTACTGTCCTTTGTCTTTTAATTTACTTATTTGAACTATATTTACAGACTTTTGTTGCTATTGTGGTTTTGTATTGTACCTACTTCCTTAGGCATTGTATCTTTAACATTTCCTTAAGTATGATATTTAAATAATTAATAATTATTTAGATTTAGGTATAAATTTACTTATAGTTTTACTTATTACTCTCTTATATATTCCATCATTTTCTTTTTCTTGGACTTGTGTTTTATGATACTGAAGTTATTTCCTCATGTAGCTCTTTCAGAAAGGGACTATCCATGGGCAATTTTCTGATTCCTTTAACATATCATAATTCCTTAATTTAAAATATTATTTCTTTCTATGGAAATAAATCTTTCTCTTTTGATCACTTGATATAATCTAGTCACAGATTTCTTAATGCTAACCTCATATATCTTAGACTAAGTCCTACTTGGGGGTGATGGTTTTTTTCCTTTAATATTTGGCTAACTTAAAGCCAGTTGCTATGCTTCTGGTACTTCCTATCTT
>VBSM01000949.1:18576080-18606733 GCA_008086735.1 Cheirogaleus medius | reverse complement strand
CCAGCAATCCCATTACTGGGTATATACCCAAAAGAACAAAAGTCACTCTATGAATTTCTTTCTTTTTAAAGGCTATTTAGTATTCCATTGTCTCTAAGTATCTTTTGAATAAATTCTGCTTTGTTTTGGCCATTTCTGATAATCTTTCTGTTTCTATTTTCCTTGTATGTTTTACCCATGCCTCTATATTATGTATTTATTTATTGCCAAAATCATAAATATACACTTTAATAGGTTATAAAGTGAATACCTGTCTCGATATCATTAGGTCTTCATCTTACAGAACACTGCCAGCACCCAGAAGCCTCCATATACATGAAGTTTGTTCTTAATATTCTCTTATCTTTTTAGGCCCTAGATCAGTAGGGATTCCTTCTGTTTTTATTCCTGAGACTACTTTTATTTATCCTTTCTCTTTTTTCCTGATCATTCTTGTCAGAGGTTTAATTTTTTTTCTTTTAGTGTTTTGGTTAACTTTTGACTTTGTGGGTTTCTTTGTTGTATGTTTGTTTTCTATTTCATTTATTTATGCTCTTATGTTTATTATTTTATTCCTTCTACTTTTTCTGTTTGTTTCTCTTTGGATAAAAAATTCTTGACGTGGTTGTTTAGTTCATTAAATTTCAGCCTGCCATTACCCCTAAATATATCAGGTAAAACTCTACATTATAATTTAATCACTGCTTTAACTATATATCACAGGTTTTAATCTTTTCATTACGATGAAGTTCAAAACATTTTCTGATTTCCGTTTTGGCCTAGAAGTATATTTCTTTATTTCCAAACATTAAAATTTTCTGTTATCTTTATTTTTTTCTTTAGATTACGCTTTAGATTAATTATATTGTTAAAGAACATACTCTGATATTGACATTTTAAAATGTTTTGAGAGTTGCCTTATCACTAGCATATGGCTACTCTTTGTAAGTGCTTTGTGCATGCAGTTTTTGGGCACAGTATTCTGTGTATGTCTTCTAGGTCAATGATTATTAATTTTATATTAATTGAATATTCAAATATTTAGCCTTGCTGAGTTTTTGGTCTGCTTATTCTATCAGTTGTTCAGAGGAGTATGTAAAAATCTCTGAAAATTCCTTTTCTGGTGGTGGATATGTCTATTTCTTCTTGTAATTTTGTCAATTTTTACATTTTATATTTTGATGTAGTTTTATTGGTTTTTATATTACATATTTGAGTTTATGATATTAGGTACATACAAATTTATAACTTTTATATATTCCTAGGAAATCGATCCTTTTACCATTTTAAAAAATTCTCCTTAACTCTTAAAGCTTTTTTTTTTTAATCTGTAATTTTAGAAAGATTTGGTTCTTTATTTTTTTTATTTCCTCTTATTATGGGGGTACAAGTAATGTTAGGGATACATATATTGCCCCTGCCACCCCTCCCCCACCCCGCCGTGCCAGAGCTTCAAGCATGTCCAACCCTCAGGTGTTGTTTTTGACTTAAAGAATATCTTATCTGATATTAGTAAAGCCACGTCATATTCCTTCAATAATGTTTTCAGGGCATTTCTTTTTCCATCATTTTACTTTCACCTTTTCTATATTCGTATGTATGTATATTCATAATTGTATCTTCATAAGTGACATATAGTTAAGTTAAAAAATTCTATCTGATAACCTTTATATTTTAATTAGAATATTTAGACCATTTATATTTAGTGTAATTATGCATATATTTGGGTTTAAAACTATTCTGTTGCACTGTGTGCTTTCTCTTTGTCTCACCTATTCTGTGTTCCTCTTTATCTTCTTTTGTGCCTTACTTTTTATTGACTAAGAAAATTTTGTTATTCCGATCTCTTTTTTCTTTTAGTCGTTACTCTAAAATTATAATATACCTACTTGACTTAAATTCCAATTTTAATTGTCATTTTACCCTTTTCCCGGACGATGCTGAGATCTTAGAAATCTTTAATTTATCCTCTTTTGTCTTAAATGCTGTTATTTTTGAGTATTTTATTTCTGTATATTGTAAACCCCACAGGACATTATTATTATTATTTTGACGTTCCCCTATTTCCCGTTTGTGTGACTCTTTATTCCTCACTCTATCTCCAAACTTCCATCTGAAATTATTTTCTAAAGAATATTCTCAATTATTACCTTTAGTGAAATTTCCTTCATTTTTGTTTATCTAAAGATATCTTTATTTCCATTCATTTTACGGATATTTTTTCTTTGAGTAAGGAATTAAAAGGTTGCAATTATTTCTTTCAGTGGGTTCAAAATGTAATTCTCTTGTCTTCTGGCTGCTGTGGTGTTTGTTGGGCTACTTGAATTTGTGGAGCTGATATTTTTCATCAATTTAGGGGATTGCTCAGCCATTCTCTTTCTCCTTACTTGTCCTTGTTATTCTGGTGTTCCATTTAAATGGGTGTTAAACTTCATCACTGCATCCTCTTTGCCTCTTAATCAGTTTTCTTTCTGTTTCATTCTTGTTATATTCCAGTTCACCTTCTAATTTACTAATTCTTATCATCTGTGTCTAGTTTGCCTTAAAAGTCTTTCTCTGAGGCCTTCATTTTGGGTATTGTATTTTTTAGTTCTAGAAATCTGCTCTGTAGTTTTTTAGTTTTAATTTCTATGTTGAAATTTCAATGTTGTCTTTTAGTTCCTTGGACATAATTGCTGTTATTTTGAGTCTGTGTCTGGCATTCTGGCATTTCAACATCTGGAACACCTGTAGGTCTGTACTATCTGGTTTTTCTTTTTTCTTTTTTTCCTAAAGCAAGGTATCATTGATACCTTAATATTCATTTATGTGAGCAAAATGTAAATACATGGAAAGACCTGATAAATAAATGATAGTAAAATGTTTTAGTTTATTCATCCTTTAAACATCTCCAACAAATGGGATGCTGGTTAACCTAAAAGAAATAGAACACCATCCAGAATTTATAAAATTACAAACATCTTACCATATAGGACTATCAATCTAAATTGCCAAAAGAATTCAGAGCAGTTTGTCCTTTAGGATTCCCTTTAATCTAAATATGCTTAGCAAGAAAATGATGCAGCTCAAATATTTTCATCTACCTCAGCAGCCCAGCCCAATCATTGCTCAGTTCAACCAATTAGTAATTTTCAGGGAGAAATATGAACAAATTAAAGCTAATGACTTAGGGCAACTAACTGGCTGCCAGACTGTGTTGTCTGGTATTTCATCCAGTTCTCAATGTTGTCTTCTTTCCTCACATGTCTATTTATTTTCGATTGTGTTCTTGGCATTGCATTTGGAAGAAATGTTTGTAGAACTAAAATGAGGACTAGAATGGTTGGATTTTCATCTGCTTTTATCAGATACTGGGGAAATGTAGGACCATCTTAAACCACTTACAGGGATGGAGATTTTTCTGGATGATTCAGATGGATCAAAACTAGGAAATGGTCTTTATGAGGCTAGTTTACTTACCATTTATCCTGGCTTCTAGAGTGCAGCCCTTCAGGGTCCCAACACAGATTCTCAACTTTTGTCATTTTCTAAGTTGACTTTTCTGGTTTAGGAAATGTCCCCCAATGGCTCCAATTCTGGATTCACTCCCTGACTTTCTGTTTTCTCACAGATCTTGGCTGAGTAATTGTTCAATTCCTTTTTAATTCTCCATTTTACTTTGTCAAGAATGAAACAGAATTTTTAGTGGTTGTCTTGTGTGTAACCTTTTCCCTAGTTTTTATTGGCATAACAGGATTTTATACATTTTTATAGATTTAAAAATATTATATGTCTTATTTTAAAAATATTAAAAATTAGCCTTTATATAGCTACCTATGTAGCTATATAAGAATTAGACATCAAATCTAAACTTTACTTTTATCTTTGCTTAATATGAATTTTTTAATAGCACATCTACCCATTTTTGAATTTAGCATTTTGATTCACTTTGTACTCAGTGGTATCATTCTATTTTTTTTTTTTTTTTTGATCAGGAACAATATGTATGTGATGTACTTTTTGGGCTTTTGCAGATATGAAAATAGAAAATGTATTTTGTTTTGTTTTGTTTTTTGACATCAACAATATTTTGCTTGGGCTAGGTGTGGTGGCTCATGCCTGTAAATCCCAGCACTTTGGAAGGCTGAGGTGGGAGGATTGGTTGAGGCCAAGAGTTTTAGATCAGCTTGAGCAACACAGTAAGACTTTGTCTCTACAAAAAAAAAAAATTAGCTGGGCATGGTGGCATGTGCCTGTAGTCCCAGCTACTCAGGAGGCTGAGGTAGGAGGATCACTTAAGGCCAGGAGTTTGAGGCTGCAGTGAGCTATGATTGCACCACTGCACTCTAGCCTGAGTGACACAGTGAGATTGCATCTTAAAAAAAAAAAAAACCACAAAACATCCAATATTTAGATTGGTTGGTTGTGAAGATTTCTTTTTTATCTTTTAAATTTGTACATGTTAAATTCGGACATATCAGAAGTATATGTCCAAGTATGTAGTTTCATTAATAAGTTTTTACCTAACCTTTTGATCTGTAGTGAAGTTCTTCAAAATGATATCATTGATTATTGCTTTCTTTCTTAATTCATGTTGCATGGGTTGATATGTTGTAGTTTTTCTGGATATACCTTTCATATTTCTATCATTTTGCTTATCATTTTTTTTCTTCTTAATTCTCAGAGAATTTTTTTTAACTAGTCTTCTGATTTACTCATTCAGTTTTCTTCAGTGACCATTACTGACTCCCTTTATTTGGCAAAATAGTTTCATTGTTTTTGTAAAAACTGGTACTTTCTAATATGATACGGGAAAATTCATTTTATTTTATAGTTTTGTGGTTTTCTTCTTCTTAAACCCTTATTTTCTTCAAATGGGTGCGATATTCTCAATATCCTTGAGAATATACATTGCATAGTTTATAAAGTCTTTCTAAATTTTTTCATTACTAGTAAATGAATAATCGGATTCTTCTTCAGCTTAGTCTCCTTAATTTTATCTATGCAAACATGTCTGGTTTTTATTATGTTTTTTAGTTTCTTCATCTGTATAAAGGCATGTTTATTGGTCCAGTGTTGGGAGTTGAGCTGAGATTCTACCCGTAAAAGTACTGGTTTCCTGTTCAGATCTTTCAGGCTGGGACGAAGGGCGCTAGGTGAGGATTATAGTTTCTACTGACATGGCTGGAAGCCTTCAATCTCTGTTGAAGTTTCCTCCCCATGTTCACGGTGGCCGCCTAATGTCAGCAAGTGTGGGGTCCCTTTCTCTCACGACTTGGCTGTCCTCATTAGGAACCAGCCGTAGAGTAAATCTTCTTTTATTTAGTGTGCCAGCCAGAAAAGATAATAAAGGTACCTTTTAGAGTTTGAGAATTAGTGGGGACAGTGCTTGTTAAGCTAGTGGTTACTTGCATGTCATAAGTGCGCAATAGATGCTGGTTTTCACCATCTCCTCCATCAGCTCTTGCTTTTGCTAATAGTTTTCTAGTCTTACAGCCTTTTGACCCGTCTTCTCGATCACATAATGATCTAATAGGTGACAGCTGATCAGAATGTGACCATATTCCAGAATACATGTGTTCTTAAGCACTGAAATGCCTCCATTTCGCCCATTTGTTCACGTAGCGTGGAGCCGTTGGCTGTGGGCACGGCTGTGGCACCCGGGCTGGGGAGATGTGTCGATGATGTGTAATGCGTGTTTGGTGCCTGCTTGCTGCAGGCCATCCTATTTCCTGCAGGGAGGTTTGGAATTTATTAATACGCAATAGGGAAGCTTTGAAGATTTTAATGTAGGAAGCTGATGGTCAGAGCTATGTTTTTGATAGGCATCATATATAATAGAATAATATTAATAACAACAGCTAATATTTGTGAATACTTACTATATGCCACTTGCTCTTCTAAGTGCTTTATTGCATTGTCTCTTTTGATCCTCAACCATCTTTCACAGATGGGAAAACTGAGGCAGCAAGAGACCGAAAAACTAAGTTAGAAGGCTCGCGCCGTAGATGGGGGAGGCACAGGTTGGACCTGGGCAGTCTGATTTCCTGGTGTTATGCTGTTTCTCATGCAGGAAGCCTTGAAGCATTGTGCTATGATCTTCATATATGTCCCTGCAGAATTCATATGTTGAAAAAATTCTAACTCCAAAGGTGATGGTTTTAGGAGGTAGAGCCCTTGGGAGGTGATTAGGTGATAATATTGGAGCCCTCGTGAATGGGATCAGTGCCCTTTTGAGAGGCCCGAGGGAGCTCGATTGTCCCTTCTCCTCTGGGAGGACACAGCAAGAAGGTGCCACATAGGAACCAGAAAGCGGGTCCTCACCAGACACGGATCTGCTGGGGCCGTGATCTCGGACTTCCCAACCTCCGGAACTGTGAGAAATAAATTCCTGTTGTTTACAAGCCACCTAGTCTATGGTATTTTGTTGTAGCAGCTCAAACAGACTAAGACACACGGACACCAGTTAGTACAGGTGAGGAATGCTTGAGGCATTGACGGTGGATGGCCCAAGCCAGGTCTGATGGCCAGTGAACAGGGGGAGGGGAGGGAATGAAGGGGAAATGCCAAGTTGAGGATGTCGTCGGGATCTCTAGTGTGCTCTGTCTCCTTCATGGGCCACGTTTACAAGGATATGGGCTGTGAAGTCATCCACTTTGGGGTTCAGACACCAGCTCCTTCCTTCCTTAACAGCATAGCAGTGGAGAATGGGCTCCACCTCTCTGAATCCTGGTATTATCTCATGTGAACGAGAAAAGTAGACATGATGTAACCCACAGGCTTGATAGGGAGGCTAAATAGGTTGATTCGTGTTAGGAGCTCAGTATTCACCAAGCCCTGGGTACATTCCAGAGAAGGGAGCCATTTTGACTCATATTTACAGGATGAGACAGAGGCGGTGACACTCTATAGTGAACATGGGGCCATTTGGTGACAACTTCAACTATAGCTCCTTTTCCTACCTTTTAGGGAAAGATCGAGATTGCCCAGTGCCTGGCATAGAGCAGGCACTCAGTGAGCACTGGTGGGATGAATTCTTTGGCACAAGCCAGCATTTCAGTTGCATTCTCTGTCATCCTGTGACTGCGTAGACACGAGCTTTTGCAGAGTGCATGAGAAGCTTTGGCCTCTTCCACCTCCTGTGCCTTGTCTACCTTGTTCATTGTCTGAAAAATCTTTAGGGGATGGCTTGGGCACAGAAGAAATGATTAGAAGACAAATTATTTTCCTTTAGGTGTTCATATTTTACACCAGTCGATGGCCCTTCATTTAGATGGTTCTGTTTTCTGTAAATGAGGTCGCGTGGAGGGATCTGTATGCAGTGAAAGCTCCATCCCAGATTAAATGGCTGCAGGTATTCTCCCTATTGCATTAAACACCTGGTAAAAGTAATAAATGAAATGAAGCTCTCCTTTCCAGAGAAATGCAGCTTAGTATATTTAGTGTCTCCAAAGTAAAATATACTCCGAGAGTTCTTTGAAAAGTTCTATGCAAAAAATGCAGTTGGGCGTTCCTTGATATGGTTTGGTAATTGGGGGATCAAAGGAAAAATTTGTCTATATATTTGCTGTCTAGTTGGGTGAAAGTTCTATGTTGAAAGCTGATTGTCTTCTGTCTCTCTGCTTTTTGCAAGTCAGATAAATGATATATCCAGAGTCAGCGCCATCACTTCCTAATTGTGTCATCTCAGACGATTTCTGTACCTCTTGGAACCTCAGTTTTCCCATTTGTAAAAGGAGCTGAGTAAAAGTAGTACCTACCTATGGGGTTGTATTGGGGTTGGGTTATTTTGCAAAACTTTTTTTTCTGGGAAGGTTATACCAAGTTGGATTCTCACTACAAACATTGGAGAATGTCATTTTCATTGAACATTGGTCAATATCGAGCATTACTATTAAAAATTTTAGCCTTCAGTAAATTTTAGGTGAAAAATGGATTTTCACTTTACATTTATTTTTCTTTGGGAGTAGAGATTAAAGTTTTCCCTTTGTCTTCTACTGGCCATTTGAATATCCTCCTTTGTGAACTTTCTCTGTGCATTTTGCCAATAACACTTGTGCTGAGAGATGATTCACATACTGTACAATTTACCCCTTTAAAGTGTGCAATTCAATAGATTTTAGTATATTTACAGAGTTGTACAACCATCAATTTTGGAATATTTTTCATCAACCCCCTACCTGCAAGAAAACTCTTGTGCTCATGAGCTATCACCCTGTGTCCCACCCCCACTCCCCCAGCCTCTGGCAGCCACTAATCTACTTTCTGTCTCTTTGGATTTTCTTAGTCTGGAAATTTTATATAAATGGAATCATGCAATATGTGGTCCTTTGTGACTAGCTTCTTAATGTAATGTTTTCGAGGCTCATCCATGTTGTAGCAAGTCTCAGTCCTTGCTTTTTATTGGTAATTAATATTCCATTGTATGAATAGACAATGAATGTATTTTGCTTATGCACTCATTGGTTGATGGATATTTGGATTGTTTCACTTTTTGGCTATCATGAATAATGCTGCTATAAACATTGGTGTATAGGTTTTTTGTGTGGACATAGGTGTTCATTTCTCTTAGGTATGTACCTAAGAACTGCTGAGTCATGGATAACTCTAGGGTTAACTCTTTGAGGAACTGCCAAACTGTTTTCTCCAGTGTGCCTGTTGTTTTTTAATTGGGGTATAAGTGCTTTTCTTACAGATTTATATGCTTTTTATGTTAGGAATTTCAGACTTCTGTCAGATCTGTTGAAAACATTTAATACCTTTGCTTTTTAATAATTGTTTTTACAGTTTTTTGGTAGTTAAATCTATTTTTGTCTGCTGTCATTTCTTCCATCAATTTTAAACTAAAAAATCTTTTGCCATTCAGATATTGGATAAATATTTGTTGCAGAGTGGGATACGGACAGGCTTGGAGGGATGCACATTGCAGAGTGGGATATGGACAGGCTTGGAAGGATGCATGGTGCAGAGTGGAATAGGGACGGGCTTGGAGGGATGCATGGTGCAGAGTGGGATAGGGACGGGCTTGGAGGGATGCACGTTGCAGAGTGGGATAGGGACAGGCTTGGAGGGATGCACGTTGCAGAGTGGGATAGGGACGGGCTTGGAGGGATGCACGTTGCAGAGTGGGATAGGGACAGGCTTGGAGGGATGCATGGTGCAGAGTGGGATAGGGACGGGCTTGGAGGGATGCACGTTGCAGAGTGGGATAGGGACGGGCTTGGATGGATGCACGTTGCAGAGTGGGATAGGGACAGGCTTGGAGGGATGCACGTTGCAGAGTGGGATAGGGACAGGCTTGGAGGGATGCACGTTGCAGAGTGGGATAGGGACAGGCTTGGAGGGATGCACGGTGCAGAGTGGGATAGGGACAGGCTTATGCAGAGGTCACCTGGCCCACCCTATAGTGAGCTTCTTTACTGTCGGCCCTTGACAGCAGACATGTCAAAGGGCAAAGAGGCCTATTTATGGGGCTCTGTTAAATAGCTGTCACAGGTAGAGGCGGTGCCTGCTGTCCACTGCCCTGCTCCCCACCCTCAGTACCAAGGCCAGTGCCCCCTCCAGGTGCTCTGCTGGGATGGAAGTGGCTGGGCGTGGGCCTTGACTTTGCCCTGGGCCCTCTTTTCAGTTGCTTATTTTGTTTTGATGGGGAAGTTGTGAGAGTTGAGTGATCCCCAGAACATCCCAGAAACAACAAGGTGGGTGCTAAGACCAACCCGGTCCCTGATGGGCTGTCAATTTTTTAAGAGAGTCCTCCAGCCCCCCTCTCGCACCATCCCCAGCCCCACAGGTCCTCTCTATGGAAGCATCGGGAATCTGCCCCGGCTTTTTACATCTGAATCCAGGGCTGGCTCCTCATTGCCTGACCTCTTCTCAAAACCCGGTGTGGAGAGCTGAGGTCTAAATATGATATCGAGGTTGGACCACTGCTATATTTCACGCAGGGGGATAAAAATAGTCTTCTGACCACAACAGAAGCATGTCTGCTTCAGTGCACATGTAAACAGAAGTGGACTCTCAGACTCTAAGGTAGATGGCATGCTTTTTTTTTTTTTTTTCCAATTCTTCTATTTCCAAAGGGAAATAGTCATAACTGTCCAAAGTTTGTGTACAGTTCCCTGTTACTAGACTGACATGTTGCCTTTTTCATCTTCTCTGGTCTGGTAAGATAAAAACCAAGAGAAATCGTTTATGCAAGGTTCCCTTTAGTGTTTCTTGGTGTGTAATCAGTATGGAATTAATTCAGGCATATTATGTGAGGACCTAAACTCATCCTATCCATGATACCAACGCTTTTCTCCTGGTCGGAGATGACGCCTACACTGTATGTTCGATACCGTCGGTGCTGGTGTCTCTTTGTACTTCGTCCGCATACACGAGCATGTTCTTAACCTCTGTATTCTTTCCCACGGCTCTGCCTGTTCATTCTTGTCCCAGAAACATAGCCTTTTACTTATGATAAATATTTTGGTATGGGTAATGCTTGTCTCTTTTAATTACTCTTCTACTGAACGGTTTTCTCTCTTACTCTCCCATTGAGGTAGGGGTTGGGATTTACATCAGTACTAACATTTAATTCGAGGAGACCGTGACTCTATATTCTTGGGTCTTCCTCTGTAGAATAAGACACATAGCTCCCTTAGTCCAGATCTCTTTTTCTCTCAGAACAGTGTTGCACTTGTCTTTATATAGGTCATGTATATTTCTCGTTAGGACAGTTCTTAGGTACGGTATAGCTTTTGAGGCTACTGTGTAAGGAATGTTTTAAAAATCATGTTTCGTAAGAGGCTATTGCTAAAATACAGGAAAGTGATTTTTATGTATTCATCTTACACCTAGCCACTTTACAACAAGGCTAATTTTACCATCCGTTATTGTGATTCTTTTGTCTTTTGAAGTATTAGATCCTACCATCTTTAAGTACTTCTTTTTCTTATCCTTTCAACATTTATAACTCTCATTTTTCTTATTTCTCCAATGCTTTTCCTGGGTGCCCTATGCCGTGATCAGCACCCTTCTCTCACTAAATACCCCTTTTCCCTCTTTTGTCTTTCTCCTAGGTTTTTTTTTAAACGCTCTTTGACATACTATATATTGTTATTTTTGAACTGATTGATGGACACCCAGAGGAATGCAGGGTCCCCGAGGGTGAGGCTGTTTGTCTGTGTACTGCCGTGTGTCTGGGTACAGTGCCTGGTGCTACTTACACCTCAATGCCTATGTGTCGTGTGAATAATCTGCAGATTGCTTTGGAACTCCAGACTGTAGTTAATCTGAGCCCAGACTAATGCAACTTGCAAACTGGCGGGTGTTCTCTTACTCTCTTACTCTTTCTTTGTTTTACTCTTTCTGATTAGGGGATCCTAGTCTTTGTTGGAGATGCTGGGGACAAAGTCAGTATCGAGTGGTCACAGTTGATTCTCATTATGTACGGGTTATATCTTGCATGGGTGACAGAAATGTTGTCAGCAGATGCTCGAAGGAACCTAACCCTGTATTTCCCCCCAGAAGCAATGGTTCAGTGTTCTATAATTCAGTTTTCATGGGTAACTTTGTAGAGCCTAACTACCATGGATAACATATAACCATGTCTTATGTTTGTTCCTCTCTGAAGACACCTTATTTAATATATATTGTTGATTGCTGACATGGAGCCCGGGGCCAGCAGCTCTGTAGCTCCCGCCTGAGTGCAACTTGTGTGTCTGATGCACGCATCTCCTCCTGCGATCATCACGGGCTCCTTACATGTAGGGACGTGAGACAGCGCCTCAGCACTATGCGTAGGGACCATTTTAAACAGTGAAACCAACAAGAAAAAGCACAAGAAATGTGAAAAACAGGAGGCATGAAAAGGACACTCGTTTGTGGTCTGCGAGCTCAAACAAGGAGGCAGAGTCACCTTTTGGACCTCAGCTGGGCACTTACATTTTCCGTCGCTCTGTGTATGTCCACGAATGACCCCACGACCTCCGAGAATGTTGGTTTGGGAACTGGAAGTAAGTATTAGAGAGCAGGTTCACCGGCAGATGCGGAGCGTGTGACTGATGAGGGTTGCGTGGAGTCGAGGCAGCATCCTTTCCAGGCGACAGAGTGCCGCCTTCCCTGCGTTGCGCTTTGGTTTGAGATGATTTGATGCCATCTAACGTTTGGGCAGTTACGAGTTCCTTTTGGGTTTTAGCGTTGCCCGCCGCTTCCAGGCTTTTTAGAGCTGTGCTGCTCTGCTCTTGGTGATGACCAGACTTCCAGTCTGCTCCTTCTACCTCCTGCCGGCGAAGCCCAGGCTCGTCTCCTTGCTTAGCGTCCTCTTGCTTGGATTCTTTCCTTCTTCTCTTCCTTGGGATCGCCTGCAGTTGCATACTAAGAATGTCACTCTGGGCTCCCTTCCAAAGTTCATCTGAATCATCTTTCTTCTTGGCACTTCTGGACGATAGACTTGGTCTTTTCTTCTCCTTCTTGAACATTTTATTGATTTGTTTGTTTATTTATTTAATTAATAGCTAGGGTCTCTCGCTCTGTCACCCAGGCTGGAGTGCACTGGTGCTGTCAGAGCTCACAGCAGCCTCGAACTCCTGGGTTCAAGCGATCCTCCCGCCTCAGCCTCCTGAGTAGCTGGGACTACAGGCACAAGCCAGCCACCACGCCTAGTTAATTTTTAAAAAAATTTTTATTTTTAATAATTATGAGTACGTGATAGTTATGTATCTTTATAGGGTACATGTTATGTTTTGATACAGGCACATAATGTGAATTAGTCAAATCAGAGTAATGGGGTATCCATCGCCTCAGGCATTTATTATTTCTTTTTGTTAGGAACATTCCAATTCCACTCTTTCAGTTATTTTAAAGTATAACCTAACTTACTGTTGATTATAGTCACTTTGTGTGCTATCAAATATTGTTCATTCTATCTAACTATATTTTTGAACCCATAAACCATCCATTTGCAGCAACGTTGATGGAACTGGCTGATTTTTTGTAGACATGAGGTCTCCACCCTGCCCAGGGTGGTCTTGAACTCCTGGCCTGAAGCAATCCTCCTTCCTTGGCCCCCAAAGTGCTGGCATTACAGGCTTTTTCTTTTTTTAAGCTGAACATTTACCTGCTATTTTATGTCCAATATAGTTAACTTTCAAATATCCAAGGTAGTTTTCCAAGTATCTTTTCTTTGTATTTTTTATTGACATAGAATAGTTGTACACATTTCAGTAGACATTGCCTTTGAATCTCAAAATGTTTTGAGTGTTCTCTTCAAGTTAGAGCTTTCACATCTAAGTCACCTTGGGAGCTTTTATAAAATACAGTTTCCCTGTCCTCTCCCCAGACCTACTGACTCAACAGTTGCAAGGGATAAATGGTTTACAAACTTCCATGGGCAGGTGGGGTGGGGTGGGAGTTGGGAGCCACCTGAATCAACAGCTAGGTCAAGAATGACAGTAATTAAAAATATGAACCTTCAAGACCACCACCACCACCACCATCTATGGTACGTTTACTAGGCGTCAAGCTTTGTATTAAACTCTTTGCATGTTTTAATCTTGCAACAACCCTTTGATGAAAATGTATACCTTAGTGAGCCCAAATTCACAGATAAGATAACAGAAACTCACATTGGGTTCAGTGAGTTTTCTAAAGTCACACAGCTCCTAAGTGAAAGATTAGATCCCACATGGCTGCCCTCTGACCACGAGTGGTTCAACCCCCAGCCAATACCAGAATCCTTCTGAAGGGCTTGTGAAGTTAAAACAGATTGCCGGGCCTGCCCCCTGGGTTTCTGATTCAGTAGATCCCTGGTGGGTCTTGAGAATCGGCATTTCTGAAACACTCCCAGGTGATGCCAGTGTCCTTGGACCCTCTCTCCTTTGTTGGACTGAGCGTTTGGCTTTTTCTTTATGATCAGCACCCATCTAGATTCTAAAATCTGTATGACATGGTCCATTTTGGTTCCCATTGCTCTCACCTGCCCAGTTAATTTGATTTTGTCACCCTTGTGCCTTAAAATCCACAGAAGCACCTGTCCTCAATGATTCTTTTTATCTTTTGGGAGAGAACTTGACTTCAGGGTGGGTGCGACCCTAAGTTTCTATGATTTTGAGAATATGGCCCTGGATAACTGCCCACCTCTGAGTGTTATTCTTGCTCTAATTCAATCCTTCCTGCATTCTAGGTGAACTACCCGGTGTAGAAGTAGTGATCTGTTTAGCTTATAAGGATTATATCCTCCCATCAATAATAGAAGCCTAGGCAAGAAGACGCTTATAAAGAATACAGTTTTGATGCTGCTATTGAGCCAGAGACAATGAACTTTCTCAAGTACATAACAAGATGCTTTCTTAGGGGCAATTTTAAGTTCTTGCCTAGCTTAGGTGTGCCTTCCCTTGTGCAATAGATTAATGCATTCTCAAGTTGCATAATATTGCAATTGCAAGACAGCAGCCTACTCTTTTCAGGAGAGTCCTATAGCAAACCATCTTTGTAAAGTGAACGGTGACCCCCAATTTATAAATCTAAATTTCACCTTTCCCTTAAAATGAAATATGCCCTCAGGTTGGAGCACTAACATCCAAACAGAGTTTTTGTGGTTCTACAGATAATTTACCCCAAGACGGTAATTTCTAATTAATTTCTAGTAACTCTAGTCATTTCAAAATAGTGTGAGTCAATTCTCATAGAATTTAGGGCGGGACCTCAAAGGAAAAAAAAATGTAGTTCAGGATCTTTCCACATGTTTCAGGGAATCTTAGAATTCCCCGGGTAGTTTCCGGGTCTTAGGGAATCTTTTGCAAGCGTGGTTAGGCTTGAAGTGGTTTGTGCAGTTCCTGAATTTGTTATGATTATAGTAAGTTTGTGTGTTTATTTTTTTCTCAGTGCAGTTCTTCCTCATGCACTTGCATCTTGATGGTTATACATTTGCTTCTAGGTATCATCCCACACTCCTGAGTGTGGTCTGTTTTGCCACCTCCAAGAATAGGGTAGGTTGCAACTCCCTCTTCTAATCCACCTAAGCTGCAAACACTGTCCAAAACCAAAAAGAGTAATTTGATCGTTACACTCATAGCCATCATCACAAACTACTCCAGTATTGATGATTCCGATTTATTACTTTTTCCTGCCCCCTCATTTAGCATGTTGTTTTAAAATGAGATAATATTTAATTGGTGTGTAGGTCACGACTCTAACCAGCAGTTCAAAATCATTCAGTTTCCTGAAATTATACATTTGAGTCCAGTTCATATTGAAGGGCTTGCCAGGAAACCACAGTACTTAGGACTAAAGTTTCCATGCATATTTAACAAAGTTTAAAACATTAACATTTTTCCAAATTCAAAATGGCATCTTGCATTCATTGTGAAAAATGCAAAATAGCTCAAAACGCCCAAATATATCCCAAACAGAAATTATCTATAAATCCATCACTTAGAGATAGACACTAACATATCATGTAATTTATGTATAGACATACATCAAATCAGATATCCTAGAAAAGGAATTTCTGCATCCAGTGTTTGTACACATTAGGGATTTTGATTCTTCTAAATAACCTCCCCTTCTGTCCCCTCACAAAACCACCTAGGTTCTTTATGCTTTTGTTCATTATTGTTGTTATGATTTTTATACTTAAGTTGTTACCTGGAGTTTATTTTGGTATAAAGGTAAGGTTAAAATGACTTAGCTAAATTATTTTCTAACTGTATAACCAACTGTCTAACAATAATTGCTGACTAATCCATTTACTTTCCATTTATACGAAATCTCACCTTTATCAGTGATGAAAATCATTTATCTATTTCTGGACTTCGAATTTTTTTCAGTTACTTAATGTTTTGTTGTTGCTTAGATACTGTACCACTTTAATTATCCTAACTCTTTGGTATATTTTATTTTTTTATAGCAAAACCTTCCTTTTATTCTTCTGTTTCAAAGTTTTATTGACTATGCTAGCCTGGTTATCTTCCATATGAATTTATGGAATCAATTTTCAAGTAAAATAAAATCTCAGTAGCTGAGATTGGAATGGTATTTAATTTGTTATTAAATTTGGGGAGAATGGACTTATGTAGTCCAGTCAGCTTATCTCTCTAATTCACCTGGATCTAATTTATGTCCTTCAGTAATTTCTTTTGTTTGCTTCATGTGGATTTTACATATTCCTGTTACATTTTTTCGTAGGTATTCTGTTTTGCTTTTGTTGTTATTGTAAATATACCTTTCCCTCTTATAGTTTTTGTTTGTCAATTTTATAGGGTAAATTATTGAATTATTGGTTGTTGAATACTTATTTTATAACCTACTATTAATATGTTTTTGACTCTTTTATTAGTTATTAATCTTCTGCCCTTGATTGGCTTACATTTTCATATTTCAATTATATCTTAAGTAGACAATGGTCATTTTTTTCTGTCCTTCTAATTGAAGCTCTTATTTCTTTTACTTGCTTTGTTTGGTGGGCTAGCATTTCCTTACTGGTGTTAAATACTAGTTGTGATAGAAGCCTTATCTATGATTTTAATGGGAATGCCTGTATTATATCACCATGAGTATGATGCTGGCTGTTAGTTTGAGACTAGAAATGTTCGTCTGGTCCTGGTTTACTAATTTTTCAAAATAGGAAATGAATTATCAGATACCTTTGAAAAATTATTTTATATTTCAAAATATTAATATTAAGGGAGAACAAATGTTTTAGGTTACATGGATCACTTTTGTAATGCTTGAGTCCCAGCTAAAGGTGTGCCCATCACCCAAATAGTGTTCATAGTATCCATTAGGTAGGTTTTTGTCCCTCCCCTCCACCCCCCACCCCTTCTTGATTTCAACTGACTTTTACTTCCCTCTTTGCCCATGTGCGCTCATTGGATAGTTCCAGTTTAATAGTGAGTACATGTGGTGTTTGTTTTTCCATTCTTGAGATACTCCACTTAGGAGAATGGTCTTCAGTTCCATCCAGATTGTTGCAAAAGGTATTAATTCATCTTTTTTTTTAGTGGCTGAGTAGTACTCCATGGTATATGTATATTACATTTTGTTAATTCATTCATGAATTGATGGGCACTTGGGTTGATTCCACATCTTTGCAATTGTGAATTGTGCTGCAATAAACATTCGAGTAAAGGTGTGGTTTCGGTGAAAAGTATTTTTTTCCTTTGGGTAAATACCCAATAGTGGGTAGGTCGACTGGTAGGTCTACTTTTAGTTCTTTGAGGAATCTCCGTACTGTTTTCCATAGAGGTTGTACTAATTGACAGTCTCACCAACAGTGTATAAGTGTTCCTTTCTCTCTGCATCTGTGCTAGTATCTATTGTTTTTGGACTTTTTGATAAATGCCATTGTGACTGGAGTAAGGTGATATCTCACTGTAGTTTTAATTTGCATTTCCCTGATCATTAGTGATGTGAAACATTTTTTCATATGTTTCTTGGCCATTTGTCTTTCTTCTTTTGAGAAGCTTCTGTTCATGCCTTTTGCCCAATTTTTAATGGGGTTGTTTGTTTTTTTCTTACTGATTTGCTTGAGTTCTTTATAAATCCTGGCTACTACACCTTAATTGGATGTGTAGCTTTCGGATATCTTCCCCCATTCTGTAGGTTCTCCGTTTGCTCTGTTGATTGTTTCCTTCGTTGTGCAGAAGCTTTTTAGTTTAATTAAATCTCATTTATTAATTTTTATTGTTGCCATGATTGCCCATTGGGGTCTTTTCATAAATTCTTTGCCTAGGCCAGTATCCAGAAGAGTTTAACCTACATTTTCCTCTAGAATTCTTATAGTTTCATTCCTTAGGTCTAAGTCTTTTATCCATCTTGAATTAATTTCTGTGAATGGAGAGAGGTAGAAGCCCTGCTTCATTCTTCTGCATGTGGCTATCCAATTTTCCCAGCACCGTTTACTGAATAGGGCTTCTTTTCCCCAGTGCACATCGTTGTCTGCTTTGTCAATGATCAGTTGATTGTAGGTAGATGGTTTTATATCTGGGTTCTCTGTTCTGTTCCATTGGTCTATGTCTATTTTTGTACCAATATCGTGTTGCTTTGGTTACTGTACCCTTGTAGTATAGTTTGGAGTATGGTAACATGATGCCTCCAGATTTGTTCTTTTTGCTTAAGATCGCTTTGGCTGTTTGGGCTCTTCTAGTTCCAAATGAAGAGTAGAATTATATTTTCTAGATCTGTGAAGTATGACTTGGATAATGTGGTGGGGATTGCACTGAATTTATAAATCACTTTGGGCAGTGTGGGCATTTTAACAATGTTTATTCTACCTACTCATGAGCATGCTATGTTTTTCCATTTGTTTGTGTCCCCTGCAGTTTCTTTCCTCAGAGTTTTGTAGTTCTCATTGTAGAGATCTTTCATCTCCTTGATTAAGTATACTCCTAGGTATTTTATTTTCTTTGTAGCTATTGTGAATGGTATCGAGTCTTTGATTTGACTCTCAGCTTGATTGTTATTAGTATATAGAAATGCTGCTGATTTATTTACATTGATTAGTAACCTGAGACTTTGCTGAATTTATTTATAAATTCCAGGAGACTCTTGGTGGAATCTATGGGGCTTTCTAGGTACAAGATCATATCATCAGCAAAGAGCAATAGTTTGATCTCTTCTTTCCTGATTTGGATACCCTTAATATTCTTCTCTTGTCTGATTGCTCTGGCTAGGACTTCCAACACTATGTTGAACAAAAGTGGTGACAGTGGGCATCCTTGTCTTGTTCTAGTTCTTAGGGGGAATACTTTCAACTTTTCCCCATTCAGGATGATGTTGGCTGTGGGTTTGTCAAATATGGCTTTTATTATTTGGAGATATGTTCCTTCTGTGCCTAGTTTGTTGAGGGTTTTTATCATGAAAGGGTGTTGGATTTTGTCCAATGTTTTTTCTGCATGTATTGAGAGGATCATGTGGTTTTTGTTTTAGCTTTTGTTTATGTGGTCCATCTCATTTATTGATTTACATATGTTGAACCATCGTTGCACTCCTGGGATGAAGCCCACTTGGTCCTGGTGGATTATTTTTTTGATGTGCTATTGAATTTGGTTTGCTAGTATTTTATTGAGGATTTTTGCATCTATATTTATAAGGAATATTGGTCTGTAGTTTTCTTTTTTTGTTGTGTTGTTTCCTGGCTTTGGTATCAAGGTGATATTGGCTTCTTAGGATGAGTTGGGGTGGATTCCCTCTTTCTGGATATTGTGGGAAAATTTCCGCATTATGGGTACCAGGCCTTCTTTGTAGGTCTGATAGAATTCAGCAGAAAATCCATCTGGTCTAGGGCTTTTGTTGTTGTTATTTTGGGGAGTTTTTTTAATTACTGTTTCAATCTCACTGTTCATTTTTGATCTATTCAGGAGTTCTGTTTCTTCCTCATTGAGTCTTAGGAGGTTGTGTTTTTCTAGGAGCTTGTCCATTTCCTCTGCATCCTCTAGTTTATGAGTGTAGAGATTTATGTAGTATTCATGGATGATGTTATGTATTTCTGCATTATCAACTGTAATGTCATCATTTTCATTTCTGATTGAGCTTATTTTGGTCCTTTCTCTTCTGTTATTGGTTAGTCTAGCAAGAGGTCTATTGATTTTATTTACCTTTTCAAAGAACCAACGTTTAGTTTTGTTAATCCTTTGTATTTTTTCCCCCAATTCATTTAGTTTTGCTCTGACCTTCGTCATTTCTTTTCTTCTGCTAGCTTTGAGTTTGGTTTGTTCTTCCTTTTCTAATTCCTTGACTTGTGACAATAGGTTGTTAATTTGTGACCTTTCTGTCCTTTTTTTTTTTTTTTTCTTTCTTTCTTTTTGATGTAGGCATTTAAGGCTATGACTTTTCCCCTGAGGAATGCTTTTGCTGTGTCCCAAAGATTTTGATAGCTTGTGTCCCTCTTGTCATTCAGTTCAAAGAATTTTTTGATTTTCATTTTAATTTCATTCTTGACCCAGTAATCATTCAGCAGCAGGTTGTTTAATTTCCATGACTTTGTGTAGGTTTGAGTGTTTCTCTTGTAATTGACTTCTGGTTTTAATTATTGAGATCATGTAATATTTTTTTCACTGGTTGATATGATGATTATATTAATTGATCAATTTATTTTTTCTGGGACAAATCCTTTCTGACAGAAGTATACTTTCTTTTGTTATACTAGTGGATTTTAAAAATATTTTATTTAAAAATTTTTAATGTATGTTCCTAAATGATACTGGAAGGTGTTCATGGCGCAAGAGGTGTGGTTGGTCAACGCAGAGGCCATGTCCAGGGTCCGACTGTCTCACTTTCGGTGGAGCTTGGTTTTGAAGCAGGTGGGTGCTTAGGTGTCGTTGAGTCTGGCCTATATCTAATTTTTTAAGGCTTAAACCACACAATCCATTTGAAACATAGGACCGTGCCTACTAAGAAATAGGTACACATGGTGCCTCTAACATGTGGTGGTGATGTTGAAACATAGTCCTGGTTATTTCCTTGGACTATTTTCTGAAAGTGGAATTACTCATGAAAAGATATGACTGTTTCAAAGGTTTTTCATGGTCATTATCAAATTGCCCTTCTGGGCCGTTGTCAGTCTAGCATTCCCAGCTCCCCAGCAGTAGAGGAGAATGCCCGTTTTACCTGAACATCTACCGGTGCTGGGCAGTTATTTTAATTTTTGTTTTTGCCAATTTTGTGAGAAGTGCCAATTCATTGTTTTATTCTCCAATATTTTTATTACTGGTGAATTTAAATATCTTTTATTTGTTTACTGGTATTTTTATGGTTTTTTCCCCCACATTTCTTTTTCCTGACCTTTTCCATTAATGTGTTCATCTGTTTGTTTTTTTTTTTTACTGCAGCTTAAGATTCATTTCAATATTAGGAATAACTTTACCACTTAAGTTGCAAGTATTTTCCCCATAATGCTTTTTCAAATGTAGATCATGATACTCTTTGACATGTAAAATGTAAAAATTTTTACATAATGAAAGCTTTTGAATTTTTCTGTAAGTTTAGAAAGACCTTCTCTACATCATATGTGTATGTATGTATTTTTACTTGGAATTCTTATTTAAATTGGGTTCATGTTGGATAATAATATGAGGTAGGCATTTCACAGTTTTCTTTTAGCTAACCAGTTATACAAACCCACTGTACTGAATCTAGAATCTAAAATGCCATTTTATGATAAACAAAATTCAAATATATGTACATAAATAATATAGTATATATAACCTATATATAGGTGTGTTTCTAGGCTTTTTGTGCAATTCTATTTTTTGTCTGTGCTTATACCAGTTACTATTTTATTGTAGCTTTATGTTTTAGTAAATTGGAATGTACATCCTCAATTCATTTCTTTTTGTTTTAAAAATTTCTGGGCTATTCCTTCTTCTTATTTACTTAAAATAAATTTGTCAAGTTTGAAAAATCCAGATGGGATTTTGATTGCAATTGCTTTCAGTTGAAAAAATTGACATGTTTGTAGTAATAGAACTTCCCATCCACAAATATAGAACTGTCTCCATTTAGTAAAATGCATTTTTTTAATGTATCACAGTTAAGTTTTGTGGATTTCTTCATTTAATCCTGCACGTTTCTTGTTAAATATATTTCTAGGCATTTTATATTTTTGTTGCCTCCATAAATAGGATTTTTTTTTTCCTACTATATTTCCTAACTGGGTATTGCTGATTGTTGATTAGATCTTTATTTGGTAACCAGACAGCTTTCTGAGTTTTCTTATTCATTCTAAATTCTTTTAGTTTTCTCTCTTGGGCTATTAAGATATACAATTATGTAGGCAAATGATATGTTTCAGATTCTTATGTGTAGATTACCTCTTATATTTGTGTCCTGCCTTATTGCATTGGTTAGAAGTTCTAAATGATATTAAAATAATGATTTTCGATGTCAGGCTTGAATTTTTAATGGTGAACATTTTATGTGCTACAGAACTTGGATGGGTGGGTGGTCATAGTTGCACTTTGGGATTATGCCTTTTCCAAAGGCTTCTCAAATCCATATGTCTGTTCATTTGCCCGGCTGTTTCTGTACGCACTCCCCAGCCTCTACCACTGTAGGAGTAAAAGATAAAGAATGAGGATGTATCTCTGTAGGGGCGTGGGCTGCATGGTGGAGGTGATAGAGGGGAACACACCACCCTGGGTTTTGCTGCATCTTCCTGGGTAGGCTCATTCCGTGGATTGCAGCAAGATTAACAAGGGACACCAAACCTCCAAGCCCACCTAATTTAGTCGGTCTCTTTTTCTACGCTAGACACCTATAAGCAGCTCTCCTGTCTTCTGTATTTTTCTGCCCAACACCTCCTCCCCACCTCCTGCACCCACCTCCCTACACAGCCACATGGGGAAAACCCTAACAAAGGCAAGCGGTGACATCGCTCCAATGTCTTTCATCCTGAGCATCCACGTGACTCAGGTTCACTCTCAGCAGACCTGCGCTGGTCTGTTGGGATAACCCAGATCAGCATTTCTGGGTAATTGGACTGTAATTGGCCTGCACGTAGCTGGGAGGTCACAGGTGTGGGACTTCTGTCTCTGGGGAGTTTTCCTTGATGGGCAGGGAGTGAGGCAGTGACCTCCCTGTCTGTCTGGTTGGGAGCTCTTGTGACTCAGTCCAGCCGCACCTCCTGCCCCCGAGCTCTGAGCTGGCGTTCTTGTTCCGTGGGCTGGTTGTGGGTTGTGATGTGGGTGGCAGAGTGGCATGAAGCCAGCACGCTCCCGGGAGGCAGGCCGAATCTCTCTGGTGTGCCAGGTGCTACCTGGGACTGCTGGTGCCCAGCCGCTCCGTGCATCTACCCTGCTGGGGTTTAACTCTTGATTTTTTTTGTCCTATCATGCCTTCTCCAAATCCTCCATCATCCCAAATCCTACCCCCCATCCCAATGTTCCTTCCTCCAGCTCTTGCATCTCCCCAGTCTTTTTGCATTTAATTGTGATAAAATACACATAACATAAAAGTTACCATCTCAACCATTTTTGTAAGTGTATCGCTTGGTGGCTTAAGTATATTCACATTGATGTGCAAACCATCACTTCCATCCATCCCCAGAACTCTTTTCATCTTGCAAAACTGAATCTCTGTCCCCATTAAACACTGACTCCGCGTTCCCCCTCCCCCCAGCCCCCGGCAGCCACCATCCTACTTTCTGTCTCTATGAATTGGACTGCCCTAGGGACCTCAGGTAAGTGGCATCATACAGTATTTTTGTGACTGGTGTATTTCATTCAGCATAAGGTCCTCAAGGTTCATCCCTGTTGTAGCATATGTCAGAATTTTCTTCCTTTTTAAGGCTGAATAATATTCCATTATATGTACAGACCACATCTTGTTTATTCATTTCATGTGTTGTTGGAAAATCGGGTTGCTTCGATGTCGTGGCTGTTGCGAAATAATCCTCTGATCGTTTGTAGCTGTTAATAATAGTGGTCACGGCAGCTAGCACTTTTTATAGAGCTCACCTCTATGAATTTTCACAGGAATTTAAAACTTGCCACTGTCTTCATCTCCATTTTCTAGATGAGGAAACTGAGGCTTGGAGAAGTTAAGTAATTTGCCCAAAGTTACCTTTTTTTTTTTTTTAAAATAAGCAACTTCAGTGAGATACAGTTCACATACCATACAATTCAAAGTGTAAAGGTCAGTGGTTTTGAATATATTCACAGAGTTGTGCAACACGGCCACAGTTAATTTCAGAACCTTTTTTTATCACCTCAAAAGGAAATCCCGTACCTTGTAGCCATCACTGCCCTGTTCCTGCCTCCCCACCCCGGCCTCGGCCACGGCCACCACCAATCTGCCTTCTATCTCTATAGATTTGTCTGTCCCGGACTTTCACATGCACCGAATCGTGCAACGCGTAGTCTTTTGTGTCCAACTTCTTTCACTGAGCATAATGTTTCCAAGTTCATCCAAGTTTTGTAGCATGTATCATCAGTGCTCACGTCTTTTTATGGCCCCAAGTTACTTTTGGAACCCAAGAAGTCTGAATCAGAGTCCCAGCATTCAACCCCAACTTTGCGTTTGCTCGAAGGTATCCTCTCAGCTCCCCCCCACAGCGTGAGACTGGGGTTCAGTTTTGCTCCTCTGCTGCCCGCTGTTGTGTGGCACATAACAAAGGCTCAGTCAATTAAAAGCTAATAACTTAAAAATAAGCGCTTAGTTTGCCGAGTGTCGTGTGTTGGGCGGTGTTGCAGACGAAACTCACGCAGAGGGTTATGCATCTTAGCATTCTGTGCACGACGGCTATGTCATGCTTTGCCGTTAGAAATGAGAACAGACAAATGAGAAAATGTTTATCAAAGGGCTGCTCCGAAACAGTGTGAATTATAAATGTTCTGCTGGAGTGGACGTGTCACCGTTCGCAGCGAGGTTGAGGAGCTGATGAACAGCCCACAAGACGATGGTTTGCACGCCCTGCCCCTGGGCCTGTGGCCAGTGGTGACAACTGGGGACCTCCACAGCCTCTAGGTCACTGTCCTACCTTGTCAAGGGCTGGTGACTGAGGACGAGCTGAGCAGGTGAGTGTTAGTGCAGAGGACAGAGCCAACTAGGGTGAGGCGTGACACCCCTGAGCTACTAAGTGCAGACCCAAGTGTCCAGGATTCCAAAGTCCCCGCTTTCTCCTGCTCTGTCTGGCCGTCTCTGTGGACAGGTTGTGTTGGAGACTGGCCAGGGTCAATTGCCTTCTCCGAAAGTGGGAACTGATTGCAGCTCCCTGACCGGCTTAGGTTTCTTTTGGAGACACTATGCAAAGGAAAGGGGTGGCCTGAAAGCAGTGCTGTGGCTTCAGAGCACTCTGTAGGGAGTCCAGGGATTATTTCTCTGAGATCCTTGAGAAAAAAAAGTCTGTGTGCAAAAATTCCCAGTACTTTTCTGGGCCAGACCCCCACCTCCCCCTCCGCCCACAACTCTAGTTGGAGTCTGGGGCAATCCTTTGCGGGGGGTATGTGATGCTTCTGGGAATTCCCTTCCTCCCCCCCATCCAGGTCACTGGTGCCTGATGATATCAAACATGGGACAGTCCCCATCACACCCATTCAGTGGTCAGGGCCTGTTCTGTGCCTGGCGTGGAGCTGAGTGCTTAGCATGAATTATTTCTGACCATGCGATGGTCATTATTAACCTCATTTTACAGATGAGGAAACTGACGCATAGAGAGGGGAAAAGCTTGTGAAACTTTTAAGTTTAAGGGTGTGACTCAGGCTATATTTTGTTTATGTTTCTCAGAAATGTTTTTGAAAGTTCTTGCAAAGACTCACCGTAACACAAAGAGTACAGGCAATATAAATTTTCTTTGTGGCTTATTGACACGTACAATATGTTGGACACCGTCAGTGTTCTTGGTTGCCAAGCTTCTCGCTTTTGTGGCATTTGTCAAGTCTGTCTGCTTGTTTCACTCGGGTTTGTCTTTCTGCTGCTATTTCGTGTGCTTTTGAAGAGTTCTTGCGCTTGATGATGGATGGAAGGTGAGCAAGTGCCTTGGCTGGGAGAACCGACCGGTGTCAAGGAAGAGGATTGAGTTGGGCAATGGGTGCACGTTTGTGGTGACCCGAGGCAGAGGCACCTTCATGGAACTGGTGAAGGAAACAGAGGAGAAGCTCAGTGCCCGGGTTCCCAAGTCTTTGAATGGAGGGGCATCAACAGTGTCACCGTAGCCTTCAGGACACATGACTGCCAGTGGTTGAGCCATATCGTGCTGGCAGGTCCATCATGACTTGAAGAAACTGTAGCCCTGGGTTATAAAATTGGGAACTAGTTCTCGAGGGAATGTGCTATATATAGCACGTGGCAGTGATTCATTAACACCTCCATTTCCTGGGATACGTCCCTAAACTTAATTGGGTATGTCTGTACCCCCAGGGCCCAGCACAATGCCTTTCACACAGTGGGTGCTTATGCAGTAAACTTCACTGCATGAATGAGTCCAAGGCCCATGCCTTTAATTGCCAAAGAGGCCGACTCCTAGGAGAAGTAATCCCTCTTAGCTCCTTTCTCAAATCTACTTCCCTTTCCCAAGTTTCTGTCCACTTGCTTTCTACCTGGATGTCCTCTAATGACAGCTATTGGAAATCCACAGCGTGTCTGGTTTCCAACTCTGCCTTCACCCTCCACGCATCTACCCCTAGCATTCCCTTGTCTTCTTGGCCCACATCTTAGCTGAAACTCTGTGGTGCAGACACAAAGGTGACCATGACCTTGAAGTTCTACTCCATGTAGCCTGGCTACCGTGGTTCTGACTCGAAAGCCCACCCCCTCTGCACAATCCAGAAGATGCAGCAAGACTTACCCATTGGCCAAATACGGTCTCGAGGTAACACTATTGAAATACTGAGCTTTGGGTGATGGGACTTCCTAATACAGTCTTTCAGAGGATAACTGTTGTGACATGTCCACCTAGGTATCTAAATGACGTTTGGGCATTTGGTATTATTAAATTCATTGACTTTAGCTTTATTTATCTGTTACCCTTTTTCCTGGAAATAATTAGGTAGCAAAGCCAGTCTCCCATTCAGAACAATTTCTAAGAGACCTTGTATGTCTTGCCATCAGGACTGGATTTAATCCTGTTGGGGAGTCATTGCAGAGTTTGAAGAGAGGGATAAGACAATAAGACAATTTCTGAGTGCAGATGAGATTGGAGGAGGGAAACTGAAGGCAGAAAATGAGTTAGAAGCTGTTGCAGTAGTTCTGGTCAAAGGTACTCACTCGTTGGGTGTGTGATCTGTTAGGAGAGCTTCTAAAATTCTTGACAATTGTGCTACTGCATTACTTTATCTTCAGAGCACCTAAGGGCAGTCTGCTTTGCGGTGACAACCGCTCTACTAGAGTTTATTGACAAAGCACCAGGGAAAGGCACATCCAAGATGCTCCGTTTCCTCTTGCTCAGATGGGCATTTCTCCATCTTGGCATAGAGCCGATGTCCCCAGAGAGACGGGGGTTTAGAAACTGCCGCTTCCCAGTGGATGTGAAGAGAGGGCACAAATGCCTTCAAGGAAGTTGCCATAAACCTGTCCAGGGAGCCTTGGAGAATGTCCAGAATTTTCAACATTTTTGGAATGTTGGAATTAGGGCAAAGCCATTGTGTAGCCTAAATGGCATTATGAAACTATTCAGAGTGCTTCTAGCAGGTACAGAAAATGATTCTCCACTCATTCCATCCCTGCCCACTCCCCAGCCAACTGCAAATATGGCCCCTCTGAGGTTCTTGGGGTAACTTAAAATACACACAGCAGAGATTCTGGAATACTATTAAGAGTTATTTTTGACAACTGATTTTATGGATCCAACTTTCTCAGTCTCTTCCTAACTCCATATTCCTCCCAGTAAACTGCCTTAACCCCTCCCACAAGAAACATAAGTTGTATAGGGTTGTGGAGTAGAAATGGTGGTAGGAAGAACATTGTCAGGAGGTGTAGGATACGTTGGCTTGTTGCTACAACCTTCACCCTTTTCTGTGGATGAATCTGTTTTGGTCAATGGCCTTATCACATCCTTAGTAGGTCATAACACCTAGAGGCAGGCAACACAATTAAAAAAAATAGGCATGTATGTGTGTGTTTTCCATTCCTCAGCCTTCCCAGCTTGGCCCTTCTTTAGGGGGATCTATAACCAATCCAGAGAAAATGTGTGGACCTTAAGAGAGGTTAGTTTAGTTTTTTTGAGAACAAATGGAACAAAAGGAAGTCCTTACCTTACCCTACTCTCTGGCAATTCAACTCATCTTCAAATCTCACGTGATGTCCAGATTTTTAGACTTCCTTCTAAATATTTTTATGCTTTAAGTTACTTAGTTATTTTAGGTATTTTAACATTTTATTCATTTTTTTTTTTTGGTAGGGAAAACACACTTGTGGTACAAAAGGAGCAAAAAGGTAAATAGGAAAAGTAGTTTCCCTCCGACATCTCCGAGACTTGACTACAGTTCGTCACCAACTTCATGAACATCCTTCCAAAGATACTCTGTGCATGTTCAAGCTTGTGTGTTGATAGAGAAGCCTTTTTCTTGTTTGGGGAGACTTGTGTTTTTTTTCCTCTGTGTTGTAGCCCGTGGAGGTCAGAAGGCTCTTGTCAAAATGTTGATTAAAAGTGGCTCCAAACCTGAGTGTACCTTCTCCTGTAAGAAACATCCCGTATTTTACCGCATCTAAGATATTGTCAAGGATAAGAGGCTCCGCTAAGACAGAAACCAATATGCAGCCAATTAAACTGTGATACTCCCTCGATTGTAATGACATATGTCCTAACTTCAGAGATGTTGAAATGTGAAAGAAGTCATCTCAGCATTAGTGAAATATGGTACCTTCTGTTTTCATTATTCCAGCCCATCCACACACTGTCACCATTACGGGTCTCATCGGTAAAAGGGATGGCTCTAGTGATTTGCATCATGCCTGTGTGTTTATTCTGGAGAGAAAAGTGGCTGTGAATTCAGAGCCTTGCACTATCCTTGGCCAGAAAACGTCAAACCTGTTCCAATCTGTACTGATTTTCCTCAAGGTCTAGTGCGTCTGTGTTGCCCGGGATCTTTCCCCATCAGTTTGAGGATTCTCTGCCTTTTTCAACTGTGCTGCATCTCTTTCGTGCTGGGTTCCAAGCGTTCTCGTTCTCATTTACACCCTTGTCGTGGTGGGGCGCATCCCCAAGTAGATTGTTGAGGAAGGCGGATGGGAAGTTCCATTTTTTTAGATTTTTGCATTTCTAAAAATGTCTCTATTCTGCTTTCCTACTTGGTCGATGATTTGGCTAAGTAGAGAATTCTAGGTTGGGAATCATTTTCATGAATATTTTGGAAGTATTGCTCTATTTCTTCTGGCGTTCAGTGTTGCTGTTGAAAAATTGGAAGCCATTCTGATTCTGGGTCCTTTGGATGTAAAACTTTATTTTCTTCTCCAGAAGATACTGGGATCTTATCTTTGAAATCCAGCTTTGAATTTTTTATAGGGAGGTGGTGGCTTGGGTTAGGTCTGTTTTTGTTCATTATGTGGGATACCTGGTAGGCTCTTTGAATCTGGAAACTTATATTCTTTGTTGTGGGAATTTTCCAGAATGAATTTCTTCCCTTTTGGTTTCTCTGTTCTCACTTTCTTATCTTCTTTCTTATATTTCCTTTCCTATATTCCTTCTGATTGTGTTATTGTCTTATATTTCAGAAGCTGTTCCTATATCCATCTTCTCTCATGCAGCCTTGCTAAATTTATATATTAATTCTAGCAGCTGTTTTTTTTAAGCACTCAATCTAATTACCTCCATAGATAAACATGTTTCCTGGGAATAAAACCAGTTTTGCCTCTTAGTTTCCAACCTGGATGTCATTTATTTCTTTTTCGTGCCTGGATTGTACTGGATAGAACCTTCAGTAAATGTCAAATAGAAGTGGTAAGAGAAGACACCTTGTGTTGTTCCTGATTTAAGGGGGAAAGCATTCATTCCTTCACTATTAAATGTGATGCTAGCTGTAGGTTTTTTGTGGATGCATTTCATCAGGTTGAGGAAATTCCTTTCTATTCGTGATTTGCTGAAATTTAAAAATCAAAAATGGATGTTCAATTTTGTCAAATGTTTTTTTTGCATCTATTGAGTTAGTTGTATGGTTTAAAAACATTTTTTTAAAATTTTGTTGCTATGGTGAATTACATTGATTTTTTTTCAAAAGTTAAACCAGCCTTGCATTCTTGCGATAAATTCCACTTTGTCATGATGTACAATCCTTTTTATATATTGTTGGATTGTATTTGCTAAAATTGTTTGTAGAATTTTTGCATTTATGTATATGATAGATATTGGTTTGCAGTTAGTTTCCCTTTCTTATAATATCATCTGGTTTTGGTGGCAAGATAAAGTTGCTCTCATAGAATGGGTTGAGAAGTATTACCTATATTGACAAATATTCTGTATGCACTTGAAAAGAATGTTTATTCTGCTGTTACTGTGTGGAGTATACTGTAAATGTCAACTAGGCCAGTTTGGTTGATAGTGGTGTTCAGATTTTCTGTGTTCCAATGTTTTACATATACCGATTTTCTGGGTTCTTGTTCTGTTAATTTTTGAGAGAGGTATATTTATGCCTTTGACAATAATTGTGGATCTGTTTCTTTCTCTTAGTTTTTGCTTTTTATATTTTGAAGCTCTGTTATCAGGTGCATACAGGTTAAATTTATGTTCTCTTGATGAATTGGCCCTTTTATTATTATGAAATGACCTTCCTTTTTCCTGGTATGAAATCTACATTTTGTGCTATTCAAGTGGTCCCTCCAGTTTTCTTTTGATTAGTGTTAGCATGATGAATCTTTTCCCATCCTCTTATATTTGATTGATTGGTGTCTCTGTATTTAAAGCTTTTTCCATGTAGCCAGTATATGGTTCTTGCCTTTTAATACAATTTGACAATCTCTTTTAATTGGGGATTTTAGACTATTTACATTTAATGTTGTTATTGATGTGGCTAGGCTTAATTCTGTTATCTTAATGTTTGTTTTATCTTTGTCCTATCATTACATTGTTCCTCCCCCCACCTTCTTTTGTATTACTTGAATATTTTTAAAAAACTTGTGTATCTCTTTAGTTGGAATATTAGCTATACATTTTGTTTTGATATTTTAGTGGCTTGCGTTTACAACAAATACTTTTGGTTTTTGCTTATCTGGAGATGTCTATATTTTGCCTTCATTTTGAGAAGTTATTTTTGCTAGCTATCAGATTCTTGGTTGACAGGTGGTTT
>VBSM01000949.1:18557864-18576070 GCA_008086735.1 Cheirogaleus medius | reverse complement strand
TTTCTTTTTTTGCACTTTGAATATGTTGCCTTCTGGCATCTATTGTTTCTGATGACAAGTCAGCTATTAATATTCTTGTAGTTTTCTTGTATGTGATGGGTTGTTTTTCTCTTGTTGCTTAAAAGATTTTTCTCTTTATCTTTGGTTTTCACCATTGAAAACCATGTTGTGTCTGGTTGTAGATATCTTTGCATTTATTCTACTTGGAATTTATGGAGCTTTTTGGATGTGTAAATTAGCATTTCTCATCAAATTTGAGGTATATTCAGCCATTATTTCTTTTCTATTTTCTCCTTCCTTTTTTCTTTTTCCTCTCCGTCTGCTACTTCTGTTATGCAGATGTTGTGATTGCTTAATGCTGCCCCACATTTCTCTTAAGGCTCAGTTCATTTTTATTTATTCTTTTTTTCCCCTCAATTCTTCAGATTGCATAATCTCTGTTTACCTTGAAGTTAACTGATTCTTCCTTCTACCAACTCAAATCTGTTGAATCTATTATTAAGCCCTGCTAGTGATTTTGTTTGTTCATGTTGGTTATTGTACTTTTCAACCCCAAGATATCCATTTGCTTCTTTTTAAAAAATTTTTTATCTCTTTATTGATATTTTCTGTTTGATATGTCATAATCATCATTCTTTCAACATGGTTTCCTTTAGTTCTCGGAACATATTTTTAATGGCTGTTTTGAAGTCTTTGTTAAGTCCAACATCTGGGCCCCCTCAAAGATGATTTCCATCGATTGCTTCTGACCCCTGTGTGTTGGTCCCACCTTCCTCTTTCTTCTCATGTGTCATAACTTTCAGTTGAAAACTGGACATGTTAGATAATGTATTATAGCAAGACTGGATACTGATTCCCACTCCCTCTACCCCCCATCCGTGGCTTGTTGCTTTTCTTTGGTCATTTATTTATCTGTTTATTGACTGGGTTGAACAAATTCTCTGTAAAGTCTTATTTTCCCTGCAGTGTGCAGCTTCTGATGTTCCTGCTAGGTTTTCCCCCCGTGATTTTACCTTTTAGCCTGGATTGCCCCAGGATAACACCTTACGTTTGCCGGTCGTGCCTTGCTAGCCTTCTCTGGCCCGTGACGGCTTCTCAGACGTTCCCCATTTCTGACACCCTTGACAGTTTCGAGGAGCACTGGGCCAGGTGTTCTGTAGAAGGTCCCTCAATTTGGGTCTGTCTGATGCTTTTCTCACAGTGAGATTGGGTTCTGGGTTCTGGGTTTTTGGGGGGAAGGAAGACCCCAGAGGTAAAGTGCCATTTTCATGTCAGCGTATCAAGGACATGTGCTCTTGACATGGCTTACCATGGATGTTGTTAACCTTGATCACCTGGCTGGGGTATCATCTGTCCAGTGTCTACCTTGTAGAATTACTTCCTGCCCTGGCCCCCACCACACACATTTTATATATTCCATGCTTCAACCGTAGAATCAGACATTTCCCCAAGAAGCCCTTATTCCTTTTATTGGAGAATGATGTTAGAACCAAGATCTGCATGTTAGGCATTATTAATGTATTTTGTTTTCTTTTTGCTTAAGCCAAAAAGTAGTTGCAATTTAATGGGGAAAGAAACCTCAGCTGGTCTTTCATTCAATAAATATGTATTGAATGCCAAGCTTTGTCCTTGGGATAAAATTTTGAGTTATTTAAAACTTACTCTAAATGGAATTTCACTTCTTTATACGTAGGAATTAGAAATCCATTTATAATTTAATCTTATTTTAGTAAAGGGTTATACTTAAATTGGATTAGGATCATACAATTACTGTTTATTGTGGTAAAATCAATGTCTTTATTTTACAAACTCCTTCATTTTATTGCTGGTTTTAAAAACAAATGATTTTTCTTGGGAGAAAACATATGGATGCATATTGATTTGAGTCACTAAATGTTGGTCAAATAATTTTTCACTGTTTATGTAGAAACTTTCAAATATACACAAATCTAGAGACACTTATTCCAAACTCTCACGAATCCATCACTGCGCTCCAGTTGTTTGAATTCATGGCCAATCTTATTTCATCTGAACTTGATAATGTTTTTCTGGATTAGCAAATCATTTTGAACTTAAAATATATGTCTTTGCTTTTCTGATTCAGACATACGTAACAGAAGAAGCTTAAATCAATTCTGAGGAACATTTAACAGTTGTCCTTTTTAAGAGCAAGTGAGTGACTAATTGTCATCCCACTTGAGAAGAAGAAGGCTTCGCGTCCCAGTGTATTAGAAGCTTGAGGGCTGAATGACACCCAGAACATTTGTAACAAGTGAGAATTTTTGAAGAAAAATGGGAATTCACTCCTTCGGGTCATAGAATTCAGATTCCACTCTTCTCGAATAGCAGGGAGCGTGCTCGTCACTAAAGCATGTCGCTCACGCTGGGGTTGGCTGGATTTCAGGAGCAAAATATGCCAAGTATTTTTCAATTCAGTCTGGGTTAGGTTTTCTCAGGTCGGTCAAACATGCCCCTTGCCAGAATTTCTTTTGCGCTGATGAAACTTCTGCATCTGGTTTAGGCTATAAGGACTGAGTATAGTTCTTAGACATGAAAATGAGAATGTGAAATGTGTAGACTGAGATTCGCAGACTAGGATGAGATTTGTAGACTCAGTCATTCAAGGAATCTTTCTTGAGCACCTGGTGTGGGCCAGTCGCTAGGCCACGAGGCAGCGGTCAACAGGACAGACGTGGACCCAGCTACGTGGGGCTTGTGGACTAGGGGTGAAAGTGGACAGTCATCATGAATCACGCAGATCGCTGACTACAATCGTGAAAAGTGTTGTAAAGGGATAGAGGAGAGTGCTAAAGCATAGGGGTCCCTAATTTTGTCTAGGATGTCAGAGAAGATGCTCTGAGGAAGTGACACTGAACTAGGACCGAAAGGGTGAATAGGAGTCGGTGAGACAAAGCCCGCGTGTGTGTTGGGGGCAAGCGTGTGGGAGTCTGGAGTGTTCCAGCCCAAGGGAGCAGTACCCACAAAGGCTCTGCAGCAGGAAAGAGCTGAACGAGTCCTAGGCAGCTGCCCTGGAGTGTGGTCCAGGAGTGGGCAAGTAGGCGGCGTAATGAGAAGCTTGGATTTTACCCTTAGCAAGGTGGGCAAACACCAAAGGGTTTAAGGACAGGGCCTTACAGAGTTGGCTTTACGGCCCCAGAGGTCACCTGGCCACCATGTGAAGAGTGCATTGGTCGGGGGTCCAGGCTGGAAGCAGGACGACCCCTTGGGGAGCTGTAGCAAAGGTCTGGGTGAGAGGTTTTGCGACTTGGCCATGCCGAGAAGAGGGTGGATTTGAGATTTAATTCATAGAGCTTTAATGTCAAGCTCAACTTTTTTTTTTGACTGTGACCTACTAAAAGAGATATATGTTGCATCACGGGCCTAGTACACAAATGGTGTATGTGTAGGTGAATACTTTATGACAGGCAAGGCACACTGATATGTTTCATGGCATGCCCTGTATGTGTCATGTGTGTTCTGTGCTCAAGTTGGGTGGAGAGTGTTATGGGAATGTATGAACCACGATAAGGAGTCTGGATCTTCACCATCTTTATCCTGCATGAAGTAGAGTCACTCCAAAGTTTCAGGGATTTGTTCTCTAGAGAGAGAACCCTGATGGCATAGAAAAAAGAGCCATGTGATGGGAACTCGAAGACATACATCATTTCTCTAGTTTTTTTCTTCTTTCTCCTGCTCCTCCTCTTCCATTTCTGCATCTTCTTTAGCAGGGCGTGGCACACTTTTTCTGTTAAGTGCCAGAGAGTAAGTATTTTCTGCTTTTTTGCCAGGCCATTTGGTCCCTGTCTCCGCTACTCAGTTCGGAGGTTGTGAAAGTATAGTAGACTATCTGTGAGCAGTCGGGCAGGCCTGTGTTCTCAATAAAACTTTATTTGCTGAAACAGCTGGCGGGCTGGATCCCGCCGCGGGCTGTGGTTTGCTGACCCCGTCCAGAGGAGCAGAAGGCAACGTCCCGTGGGATCAATATCTCACTGAATGAGACCAGTGTGCCGGGGGGGGAAGGCGTCTTTTCCACCTGCTCCCCCCAGTGTGGCCACAGCACCTGGACTGTGTGGGTTCTTGGGCGGCAGGTGTGGCACTCGGAGGGCTTGCATCTGGAGACCCTGGTCTCAGAAGCAGTCGTAGTTAAGGTTGGAAACGTTCCATCTTGTAGCCGCAGGTTCCACTGCAGACAGAAAGCAAGCTGTGAATTGAACGTAGGGCTCAGGTCCTCAGCACGGTGAAGCTGGACGTGGTGCCAGGCCAGGGATTGATCGGTACGGCTCTTCTGGGCAGAGCTCCCTGCTGTAGGGGCCGCACATCCATGAATGCAGCCTTTGTGCCGGGAGGAGCCGCTCCTGAGAGAAGGTGGCTAGAGATGGCTTTGTGGGGCTGTTCTTCCTCTCTCCAGGAATCCCTGGCCCTCGGCCACACACCTAAGTACACTTGGAAGCAAACGGCTGGCCTGAGCAGGTGCCTAAATGGGTACGTGTGCACAGGGCTCGGACAGGAGAGGTGCACAGCGCCCTGCTGAGTGGCAGCTCACCTTTGCTGCAGCGGGGTGGGGTCCTGGCCCTTGGGCCCTCTGTGCCTCTCTTGTGCTCTGCTTTGGCCTTCCCTTCTGCTCTGCTCACAGAAATCCTCCGTGTCCTCTAAGGCTCAAGTCCTGAGTCTTCTCCTTAGTGGAGACTGAATCCTCCAGTTAAGAGTAATTTCCCTTCTCGTGGACTCCCCCAGGGTGACAGATAAGATAATGAGTCTGCCTCCTGCGGTGGATGATAAAATTTTGGAGTGCATGGTCTATGGTTTATCCATCCTTGAATTCCAGCCCCTAGTACATAGAGAGAACATGGTATATTGGAGAGCCGGCATGGTGTTTTAGAAAGTTTGTAGGCTTTGGATGTCTGCCAATTACTTCCTCTGTAACTTTGAGCAAGTTTGACTTTCTCGAGCATCGGTTTTCCGATCTGTAAAATGGGCCTACTAAACCCAGTTGTAGGTGTGTTCTGAGGATTACAGATGAAATATCCATGAAGCCTGTGTACCCTTTCCATTGTTGATGACTTTGCCATTTTGGCTTGATAAAGTATCCCATCAAAAGGAGCTGAGGAACTCTGGGGAGGTTAGGCTGAGTCCCCGGGGTACATCTCAGGGCTGCCTTCACTGACTCTAAGACACCATCGAGTATAAGATGCTCTGTTATTTTATATACCTCTAGACAATAGAATCACCTGGGGAGCTTTCACATATCTTGAGGCCAAGTCATGCTCTAAACCAGAATCATCAGTCATTTGGGGTTTGGACATTGATTTTATTCATTCATTCATTTCTTTAATTTTTTTTTTTTTTATCATCATTTAAGAAACTTCCCAGGTGATACTATTGTGCGGCCAAGATTAAGAACCATCGTGCTAAAAGAAACACCACTGTCCGTAATGTGATGAGTCGGTGCATCCTCATCACTGGGGGTTGTTCGCTTAATCTGTCTGTGGAGCCCTTTTAGATGTTACCTTAGCTCGTGGGGGAGAGACATACAGGGCAGGGGACCGTGGGGCACACGTGGCTCCAGGACAAGGTTGGGGGGGGAGTGTGTGAGCGAGGGGCCAGTGTAAGGCACCTTTGATTTCCGTCCTGATGGCAGAGATGATACAATGGGAACCCGCGTGTCCTGGAGAATCAGTGGAGTATGGCGGGTCACATACCCGATGCTAAATCCGCCTAGAAGGAGGCGGTGGCCACCAGTGGCTCAGCTTTGCAAAGGATGCCCGGGCTCGTGTTTCACTCTTGGGACGGGGAGTGTGATAATGGGTCCCCTGTAGGGCATCGTTCTGCCGCCCGAACCTGCTCAGAGCTCAGGCTTGCGAATCAGTCCCGGTTTTGAATCCAGGTCCAAGGATGTAGTATTAGCCACATGACTTTAGGCAAACCCTTTAACTCTTCTGGGCCTCAGTTTTCTCACCTGTCAAGTGGGAATGATATCAGTAGCAACCTCAGAGGCCTGTTAGGAGGATTACATGAATGACTGGGAGCGATGTGTTTGGCATGTGCCCAGCACACAGCAAACACCCTGCAGAAAGCAGCGATTGATTTCTTAGCACTCTCGTTCTCTGGCGCTTGTTCTTAGGAGCTCTGTGATTTAGCGTACTCCTGGTTTTGGCCAAGCACTGGGGACGCTGAGAAGGAAGGCCCTCACCGCCTGGGAGGGGGTGACGTTTTCCGGGGCTTAGTGGAAGTGTGTTCACCATGTTTGGGGGTCCTTTCAGGATGAGCACATTATTTTCTCTCTGTAGCCACTTCCTCATAATGATATGATGTGGGTTCTCTTTGGTTATTTTAGTCTATTCTCTTATTTAACATAAGTTACCCCACTTGTGACTCTAAAGAAAGCCTTTCAGCAACCACACATGCTCAATTTCTGAAGCAGTTGGCTCTCAGGGTTTATTTTTAAACCAGAGACAACATTACAAGTGGTGGCTGGGTCCCCAGCCAGCCCACGGAAGTGTTCAATCGCTAACACTCCTGAACGGGAGCAGAAATGGGTAGCGTATCCACTGCCCCCTACCCTCACTTCCTCGTTGGGCCAAGAGGAAGATGCATCCTGAATCCCAGGAAGAAATGACAGGGACACGTGTTCTCAGCAGTGACATCTCTTTCAGAAGCCACGTTGAAGGGATGGGTGGGGTAGACACTTCTGGGCAAAACACCCTGCACGTTTAAACACTTGTCACTAGCAGACAATGTTCCTTGCTCCTGGAGAAGAACGCACGTGCATTTCCAGGGGATTTCCTGGTGGGAGCCACCGACACGGACAACAGAGGCATTTATGTGGCTGGGTTGTCTTTGCACTGCCTGGTGATCGGGCACAAGTGGAGGCTGTTTACAGTCATGGCAGGAATTGGCATCAGATCCGCATGGGCAAACCTTGTGCCAGGGTTTTGTCTCCTTGCTTCATTGGTGTTCTGGCATTTGGAGTTCAGGTGACCGCCGATGTTTTCCGGGATCCAGCACGGACGGAGACCAGGCACGTGCACAGAGGGGAGCTGGGAGAGGGGTCCCCCGAACAAGCTGGAATCCGTGCACCTCCTGGGTCTGCGTGGATGTTGTATAGTCTCAGGGCCCGGGAGATGGCTCAGATTCTCTTGTTCTCACCCTGATCCTTTACCTGCCCTTTCTGCCTAAAGTTTGTTTGCTCTGTCATTAAAAGCTGGTGGCTTTAGTGTCAAGGCATGAGAGAGGGGACACTGTTGGGAAATGACCCAGCCACAGGGATTATCACTGATGCTTTTGAATCCCTTCCTGATGAACCAGGTTTGGGTACAGAGATGCCGGGGAGGGTCTGGGGGTAGGGTGGGGGGACAGAAGGTGACCAAGGCAGACCCGGGCAACGTCTCCGGTCCCCTTGGGCTGATTCTATTGTCATCGTGTCTGCAGGGACAGACACAAGCTGTGAGCAAGGTGCTTCCTGTCCTCGTGACCGCACGGCATGAAGTGCGGCGGGGACAGCCTCCTTGTTTCCTGTCGCTGTGTCTGGGTTTGCAGGGGAGACGGCAACACATAGGGGCTCAGAATCGGTGTCCTAGGTGACCTTGTTTTCCTCCGGCAGCCCGAGGTACAGAGGCTCGTTTGTCTCAGTTTGGAGTTGTTGGCCAGTCCTGGGGTTGGAAAAGCAGGAACTGCCTGCAGAGCTGAAAACACTCCAGAGATTCTCAAAATTTAGTGCATACAGGTGATGAGAGGTCTCATTACAGTGAAGACTCATTTAAAGTGAAGCCCCATTCCTACGTGATGATGCAGAAAATTAAATTGATGGAGATCATGATGAGCCTGGCTTGCGTCAGGTCCCTACTGTGTGCTGGGTACCATCATTTAATACAGCAACCTGTGAGCCATTCCTGTTCTTAGTCTCATTTGCAAATGGGGAAACTGAGGCCCTGAGAAGTTAGAGGGCTCGCTCCAGGCCCACACAGACTCCTGTTCCTAACCTTATTGAGCAGGTAATGGGGCAGGGCCCAGGAATCTGCAGTTTTACAGGCACCCCTGGGCATCCCCAGACCCGGGTTTGAGAAACACTGCCTGGACTTTGAGCTCACAGGGGGCAGGGACTGTGTCTGTGTCACTCATCTGCAGGGCGTAGGCTGGGCCAGGTACACAACAGATGTGCAGTCCATTCTTGCTGAAGGAATGAATGAGTAACGGTCTCTTCCAAGGAGTCCCTTGGGAATCTCAGGAGCTGGTGCCCAGTTCTCTGGGAGCATTAAATCCCTAGTTCTGACAACCTCGGTCTTGTTGCCAATAGCAATTCTGTCTGGTCTTTGGTTCTGCTCCCTGGGTCCCTGCATTGTTCCCTGGCCCTAAGTCCTTGCCTCCTTAGTAGCCTCCCTGTTTCTCTAGAAACTCAGCCCATCCCTTGTTCTTGTCAGTACCTTTCTTAAGGGACTGGGCTTCTGTCTCCAGCAAAGGTGTGGCTTCTGGGACCCCCTTACCTGGGCAGGCTTTCCTGATGTTGCCCTCTGGCCTGTTATTCTGGGTTCTCCAGCCCATGACTGTGTGGGACACCACCTGCCATCTGCTGCCGTAGCCTGGGTGTCGGGTTACACTGGCCAGACTGGACTTCCAGCTCCCTGGGCTGCATTCCTTTTCCACAGTGGCAGGTTGTAGCTCCTGAGCCTGGCCGTCACCCAGCCCGCCTTGTCATGGAGCAGCAAGACGGGGCTGTTCGAATATGGTCAGGGGATACCGATCTTAGGCACTGAGTGGGTGGGCTCAGGTTCAACTCCTGGCCCTTAGGCAAGCACTTTAACTCTCAAAGCCTCAGTTTCCATGTCTGTAAATCGGATGTGATGGTTGTCATCTCTCCCTCAGTGTGTTGTTGTGAGGATTAATTGGGATTGTGCGTGTAAAGTGCCTCATGTCATGGCAGCCATGACTTTCTTGGGTTTTGTTCCTGGCTTGGCCATGTGACCTTAGGAATCTCATCTAACCCCTCTGAGCCCCGGTTACTACATCTGTAAAATAAGGATAATAGCCCTTCCTGGGTTTTTCAGGGTGATCCAGTAACAGTGCTCGGGAAAGCACCCAGCATGAACCAGACGACAGATGCACATTGAATGTGCCTCCTCCTAGCACGCTTGACCTTGCAACTGGAGAACATTTATTAGAAACAGACCTGCTCAAGGTGCCCCCTCTTTTGCTTCCAGAAACCACATGGGAAAACTTTCCTAAGAACCATGTCACATTTTTCATGCCAGAGAATTTCTAGTATATGATAAGGATCCTCTCCCCCCTTCGGTATTTACTTGCATGCACTGTACTTTGCACATGTGCAATTAATTGATCACTAATTTTAATTATTCATTTCCTATCTGTCTTCTACATATCCTGGCTAAATCCCCAAGGACCAGTGCCTTGTATGTCCACCTGAAAAGGCATCTGGCTCAGTCTCCAATTTGCCACAGGGATTTTCTCTTCTTGGCTCTTAGAGAATAAAGTAGCCTCCCTAGATGCCACCCTAGTGGAATCTTAGGAAGAGGACTGGGGCTCTTGATTGCCCCAGCTCAGGTTACCTCTGTCTCCACCAGCCTTCCCTTGTGGCAGTGGCTGCTGTCTTTTTGTAAGATGGAGCTCACCAAAAATAATAAGGTGGTAAAGAGAACTGTTGACGTTCAAAATCATCATAGAGGACACATAGGCAATCCAGGACTCTGGGCAGCTCCTGAAGGTGAATATGCTGGGACCAAGGTTGTATAGTGAGAGTGGCTAGTCACCACACTCTGTGTCATCTGGGCTGTCTCCATCCATCCATCTAATCATCCATCCATCTGTGCATCTACCCACCCACCTATCCCATCCATCCATCCATCCATCCACCATCCATCTGTCCACCTAATCATCTTTCTGTCCATCCTCCCACCCACCCATCCATCCATCCTTCTATCTAATCATCCATCCATCCAGCCACCCACCCACCCAGCCATCCATCCACTCACCTGTCTAATCATCCTTCCATCCGTCCTCCCACCCACCCATCCATCCATCCTTCTATCTAATCATCCATCCATCCATCCATCCACCCAGCCATCCATCCACTCACCTGTCTAATCATCCATCCATCTGTCCATCTGTCCATCCATCCAACTATTCCTCCACCCACCTATCCCCTCCATCCATCCATCCACCATCCATCTGTCCACCTAATCATCCTTCCATCCATCCTCCCACCCACCCACCCATCCATCCAATCATCCATCCATCCAGCCACCCACCCAGCCATCCATCCACTCACCTGTCTAATCATCTGTCCATCCATCAGTCTGTCCATCCATCCATCTATTCCTCCACCCACTTATCCATCCATCCATCCATCCACTCTCCTACCCACCCAGCCATACAGGACTGTAGCACGTGCTCTGGAATCCACATCAGGCCCCAAACCAGACACAACATTTCTTCCTCTTTGATCCCCTGATCCTTGTGGCCATGGTTGGGTTCACAGCGTGGAACAGGGTCCTGGTTACTCTTGCCTCCATCCCATCTCAGTTGGCCTCCGGGTAGGTGGACTTGTCCACTTGTTTGCATGAGCCGAATGGCCGCTTTAGTGTCTGCTGATGTTTCTCTGTGGGGACTCTGTCCCTGATCCTGAGTGATTTCAGGGGCTCCAGGTGTGCTCTGAGCCTCTGGCTGCCTCTCCCTTGGCGAGGTGGATGGAAACATGGTATCGATCTTGCTCTGTGCAATCTGCCTGTCCACTAAAGGAGCTTGACAAATGCTCACCTTTTGTTTGTTCTCTAAAAACGGAGCTTTAGATCAAATGTGAGGATAGATGATTTAGGGGTTAATTTATCCTTTCCTGGAAAGCCTCAGGTAAGCCTTGGAGTTAGTTGGATTCAGTGTGGAATGTAGAGCTATTTCTTGTCACGGTTCCTGGGGTGGCGTTGCTGTGAGGTGTGCTGGGATTTTACAGACCAGGGCGGCTGGGGAAGCAGAGAGAGCTGGGGTTAGGGGTAGGGTAACTGGCGTTACTGACATGGCCAGAACTTGCGGCAAATCCAGGGACTTCTGAGCTAATGCAGGACACACAAGAACAGAGGAACAAAGGGTGGGTCACAGGCTGGGTCGGCAGCAGCCTCTAGAGCGATTGATTTATTCTTCAACTTTTGTTTGTTTCCCGTTTTTAGTTTTGGTTAACATGTGACGACTGTACACATTTCTGGGATACAGTCTGATATTTCGGTACGTGTCTGCAATGTATAATGATCACATCAGCATGATTAGCATACCCAATACCTCAAGCATTTATCATTCCTTTGTGTTGTGAACATTCAAAATCCTCCCTTCTAGCTTTTCTCTGGATTTATTGGTATTAGGTAGTAAGACCCTAAAACGTATCTGCTGGGACAGGAGGAAAGGACCTCCCCTTCCTGCAGTTTAGGGGATAACAGGACAGGGGCTCAGTGTCAAGGCTCAAGCTAAGTGGCCCAGGCTTTGGGACAATGCTTCAGTCCCAGTGTTAGAATTTATATTGCTGTAAAAGAGACCACCCACACAACTTAGTGGTGTGAAAAATATTTTTTAATGCTCATGGATTCCGAAGGTCAGGAATTCAGATGGGGACTGTGGGAATGGCTTGCTTCTGCGCCACGGCCTGGGGCCTCTGCTGGGAAGACCGGAAGGCTGGGGTGACTTGAAGGCCGGGGCTGGAGTCATCTGAAAGCACATTTACTCACGTGTCTGGCGGTTAATGTTGGCTCTAGGCCGGGACCTGAGCTTTGCTGTCACCTACACGTGGTCTGTCCACGTGGGCCCATTTGGGCATCCTCACAGCATGGCTGCCGGGTTCCAAGAAGGGACATCCCAAGAGACCACAGTGGACATGAGTGGCACTTTTAGGATATAGCTTCAGAAGTCACCTAGGGTCACTTCCACGAACTCTATTAGTTGAGACAGACTCAAAGGTCCACCCAGGCTCGAAGGGAGGAGACATGGACCCTACCTGATGGGAGGAGCGGCAAGGTCATTGTGAGCAAGAGGGGAGATGTGCATGCGGCCATCCATGGGAAGTGCCCACGCCCAGCCACAGGACGGTGGAGGAGATTGAGTCAAAGTCCTGGTCAGCCCCAGATGACCGTTGAATCTCTGATCAAAGCTCGTCAAAGGTTCCAAGGGATCTTTTGAGCTCTGGGTCAAGCTTCAATATGCAAATGGAACATCCCGAATAGTAACCCGTGGCTGTGGCTACGGTGCATCTGAATGGCCATTTGATTTAAAAAAAAAAAAATGCTGCCAATCTTGTGATGTGTGTCTACAAATGGCACATGACAATCTGATTGAGTTGCCTGAATGATTTCAGACTTCTTCCCCCCAGTGCACTGTACTGGCAGCCCGTCACGGCTCGTCTCAGAACGTTGTCCCGCTACCCATCCATCCGAGTGTTTGTCTTGTTGAGTGCCTGCCGTGTGCCAGACATGGCACGGGGCACTGTGATCAGGAGAAGTAGGAGAAGCCACGTGGCTCAGTGGGTCACAGGCCATACCCTCGAGGAATGCACTGTCGCTGAAGAGCTGTTCTTGTGCAAGTAAGCACCGCCTCTGAGGGCCATGGAGTGGCTCTTGTCTGCAGCTGAGCGCTCTGTAAATGAAGCCACACCCTGGACCTGGGGTGGACTTGGCTTTGGATATCCGTGCAGCTCACCTCCTCTTGTCCCTTCTGTTAGGGATTGGCAGAAAGTCCACATTTGCCACCGCGGAGGCTGGTGGCCCTCTGGGTTGGACTTTACTGAGCTTGCAACACCCAGTGGACTTAAAACTGAGAGCCAGCCACACATCCTACCTAAATCAGATGAAGGGAAAGATGCGTCTGGTGGCAGTTGGGACACAGTCCTTCTTGTCGATTGCATTTGCTTTTAGACTTCCATTTCCATTTTATCCCAGAGCTGCGCCCTGTAGCTCAGGGCCTTTCGAGGGCGTTACGGTTTTCCTTTCCACGCGCCCTGCTCAGACCTGCAGAGTCCTCCTCCCTGCTGCCACCAGCTGCCCACCTTCTCTCACGCCTGCTGCTGGGGGTGGGATCATTTCTACCCCGTTCACGCCCTCGAGCCCTCAGTTTCTTGCTTTGGTGCTGGGGCAACAGGGGATGCAAGCTGGTGTGTGGAGGAGCCAGAGACCAGCGGTGTCCTTGCGACACTCACGAATGAACCAAAGAGAGGCTTGCAAGGGCTCACAGAGGACACCAGGCAGCGATAATTATACCCGCGGCTTCATGCACCGTCTCCAGGTGATCAAGAGGTTATTTTTGAGAGCCTTTGGGGGCATTATGTTAAAACACACAAATCTGATTACATGCAGTGGAATTGTAATGAGCAGTGGCTTGGATTTCTTTTTAGAATGTTCTCCCTCTTACTTCCCAGCCTCATCATCCCCTATACTTATGGCTTGGGCGGTGGCGGGGCGGGGGGTGACGCTAAGGGGCCTTGTCTGCTGTTGGCTGGGTACTGGGTAATTCAGGACCCTGTTGGAGTCTGTCCCTTGGTGCCATGTTGAGTTGCGCTCTTTCTGGGGACATCAAGCAAGAGGTTACGTTTGGAAGTACAGGTGGTGGGAGTGGCTCTTGAAATACTAAGCTTCCAATTTAATGAGTATTTATTAATCCCCTCTTAATAAGGCTTAATAAGGCTTAATAAGGCAGGTGTGTTGCTTTTTAACAACATCTAATCCTCAGAACAAGCACTTGAGAGAGACACTATTATCCCTACCTTTCTGAAGAGGAAAGAGGGGCTCAGAGAGGTAAAGTAACTTGTTGAAGGTCACACAGCAAGTAGCTCAGATGAAATCCCAGGGCCGTCAGGATCCGGAGCTTGAGCTCTCTCTTCTATTCTGCATCCCAGGTGTTCAGAGGAGGAGGAAGCTTTCTCATATGGGAAAAGCCAACTCTTCTATTAACTCGAAATGCTAATAAAAACAGGACTTCCTGTTAAGCACTCAGAGCAATCTCATGGTTCCCCCCTCCCAGGTGTGCACGCAGGTGGGTCTGCCCCCTACGTGGGCTGTAAACACCTGGTTCTCCGCATGGGAGTCTGGGCTGATTCAGAGCTTCTCATGCCAGTGGTTCAAGATACGGACTTGATATTTTTCACAGAATCTGTTGGGTGGTTCTTTTTGTGCTAACATGAAAATGCCCCACTTCCTGTTGGCCATGTGGTTTGTCCAGAAAGTTGTCTTCCTGTTAAGAGCCCTGCTCGAGACAAACCTTCCCACCTGGTTTTCACCCCTTAGCGCAGTCAGCATGCGAGTCTGTTCCCTTTGCCAGTCGATCTACAAAACCTTGACTTTCCATTAGCGTGTTTTGCCCTGCACGTTTGCATGTCGCAGAGGGACTACTGTTTCCACATTTACGGCACGCGGCGGGGCTGCGAATTAGCTTCGGTGACAAACTGCAGATAACCAGCCGTGGTTCGGGATTCAGATTTGTGCTGTTACGAAAATATGTATTCACGAAACTAAAATTTCAAGTGACTTCCTTTGCATCTCAAAATAAACAGTGTGCTGGGTGTATGATACGCAGTGTAGAGCTATTTCTGATTTTTTTGCAAAACCAAAAATTAGCATATTCAAAACCCCTCTTGGTGACTTAGCGTTTTAAAAAAATTTAAACACAGCTCGCTGTGTGCGTGTGTGTATGTGTAAGCAGTATTATCCCATTAAGAAATTTCCCCAAGATGTAAAATAAATCACCTTCAGTCCCATCGTGATAATATAATTAATATCATTGTTCTCCTCCCAAGTTTTGTTTTTGTACTTTTAATCGGTTTACATACATTTTAATTTCTTTTCTCGTTGAACAATACATTATAGTCATTTATGATTTATTTATTATTATTAATAATTAATTTAATTATTTATTATTATTTAATATTAATGATATTATGATATCATTTATTATAGTCATTTGGTTACATAGTCTGTGATTATAATGTTTGGTGGCTTACACACATGCACACAAACACACACATGAGTGTCACAATGAACATCTTAATGCACACATCTTGTTTCCTCTTTCTCATTATATCCTTAAAGTAAGTGTCCTAGAACTACTTGGTCCAAAGATATGGACATAACTTGGTAAATACTGTTATATGACTGCCGGAAGGGTAGTGCCAGTTTATAGTGCTATGTATTTCCTTTAAAAATTAAATAAACCACGGAAGATCATTTAGCAGTAAGTTCTGCTGTAATTTGACTTGGATGTCCCCCCCAAAATCACCGTGCTGTTTAGATCATGCAATAAAAAAACCACAGGGCTTATGGAAAAAGTAGGGTTGGGATGCAACATTCAAAACTGGCACAGTAAAAAAAAAAAAAAAAAAAAAAAAAAAAAAAAAAAAAAAAAAAAAAGGAAGGTTCTTGTTATCAGCCCTTATCGGATGTGCAGAGAGCAAATATTTTCTCCCATTCTGTAGGCTGTCTATTCGCTCTAGTGATAGTTTCCTTGGCTGTGCAAAAGCTTTTTAATTTGATCAGATCCCATTTATTTATTTTTGTTGCTGCTGTGATTGCTTTGGGGGTCTTCTTCAAAAACTTCTTTGCCTAGGCTGATGTCTGAAAGGGTCTTCCCAACATCTTCTGGAATTCTTAGTTTCATGCCTTAGGTTTAAGTCTGCTATCCATCTTGGATTGATTTTTGTGAGAGGTGAGAGGTGGGGAGCAAAAGACATTGTGTAATAAAGACATCTGCACCCGAATGTTTATGGCAGCACAATTCACTATTGCAAGGATGTGGAAACAACCCAAGTGCCTGTCAATTCATGAGTGGATTATTAAAATTTGCTATATGTGTACAATGGAATATTCCTCAATTATAAGAAACGACAGTGATGTAGCCTCTCTTATACTTTCCTGGATAGAGCTTGAGCCCATCCTCCGAAGTGAGGTATCACAAGAACAGAAGAATAGGCTCCACTTGTACTCGCCATCAAATTGGCACTGACTGATCAACACTGTGGTGCTCACACGGTAGTAATATTCTGCAGGGATTTGGGGGTTGGGGTGGTAAACTCACAACTAATGGACGTGGTGAGCATTATAGAGGGGAAGGGCATGCCTCTAATCCTCGCTTGGGTGAGGCAAAGCCATAAAATGTAGCCAAAATGTTTGTACTCTCATATTATCCTGAATTAAAAATAAATTTTAAAAAAAAGGGAGGTAGCACAGTTTGCACATCCATAAATGCTATGTGGTATTTTACCTTGAAAAAGACTAAAAATTGGCCTGACAAGAGAGTTGTCTGAAAGCTGTGAGTGGGTGTGACCCAAACACACTCAGTGACCCGCGGCAGCTGGTGGGTGTTGGAGGTGAGTGTGTGTGTGTCGTGTGTGTGTGTGTTTGTTGTGTGTCTCGTGTACTCCTGCTTGGCTTTGTGCATTCACCTTGTGTTTCTCACGGAGGAAATCGAGCGCAGGCAGATGCAGAATTTGCGTTACACTTAAGATCGTTCCCTAATACATCAATTGTGTTGGAACACATTTGTGTTTTCAAAACAAGCGAAAGCAGTACTGACTGTGCTTTTCTATTTGTATTTCCCCTCGTTTGACGGGCGCCTTACGCTTCTGTTCAATTTGCAAACAGGCGCTGCGTTGCCAGAAGAACATTTTTATCTTTGCATTTAAACATAGGGACGTAGTTAGGTAATTGCCTCATTTTGCTTTATAACAGGCGATTTTTATATTTCAAAATATTTTCGATAAGGATTGCATCCCCTTTTTCATAAAGATTCCATCATTATTGGATTCCTCTCTGCCCTTTAAAATGAGTTCTAGTACTTTCCATTTGTAAGTAAACCCTCCCCCCAAAAAAACCCCATGCCTTTTATTTATTCATTTTTCTAAAAGGAAGTGTGACCACCAGTTAATATTTATTGATTGCCTGCTGGGCACAGCGATGCCCTTTGCTCAGGTGGGATGAGTTGAGTTTTCTCCCTGACACAGATCTTTTTGAGCCTCATCCTCAAAATGGGCCGGTGTTGGCGTCCTCACAGGGATGGGGGGGCTGGACCAAGACAACCCATGGGACGTCTCCAATTCCTGTTGGGGACACGTGAGTTTCCTCCTCTCCCTCCATCCCATTTCTGGATTTTTCCCACTGACCTCGCATCCTCCAGAACCTTCCATGGGATACGAGGGAGGGAAGGGCGTCATCTTTGCCCCAGCCCTCGGGGTTTGTCCTCTGAGCTCCTCTCTGGCACAGAAGCCACCTGCCTTGCTTCCTGGGTAACCTTAAGGCAACCTGGCCACAGGAACCCGACACCCTCCTGGGGAGAAAGAAACTTGTGGTTTAAGAGGCATCCGCGGGCTCTTACTGGAATCTTCCCAGCAGGTAGTGACGGAACACTTGTACTCTGGGGTTCGGATAAACCGTGTTCCCCCAACTGTGTGAGGCTGTCTCTCTGGATGCTGGACTTGGCTGTTCTCTTACAAACAGGAATTTTTTTGTACAACATGAATTCTGTTAAAAACTAGCAAGGGATTATTGTGACTTAAGCACCGGGTCTGGCTGCTCAGAATGACACCACTAAGCAATCTGGGGTTCGGTAGGGCCAACCTGAAGAAGCGACATGTTCTCGCCTAGTTGATCCTGCTTTCCCAACCGGGGCATCTAAAATCATTGAACCCGAAGGCACCTTCCGGAAGGATCCTTGAACAAGGATCATCGTGTTCAAGCTTTTTCACATTTATTTTATTGTCTGAAAATAAAATCAATATGAAATGCCAAGCAGAACCCAATCCAAGGAGGCTGGCTCTTGGTTGAGTTGGACGTGGGGTGTTCACTGGTCCCTGCTGTTCCAAGGTGACTTTCTGTGATGCCTCCAGCAATCTGTAGGACGTCCCAGAACACAGGTGAAAAACCTCTGCTTCCGTTCAAGGCTTTGCATGTTATGGGCAAGGAGACAAGGCTGTAGGGGTGGTTGGTCTGAGTGCCTTGGCCAGGTCTTCCAGCACCTACCCCTGTTCTCTATGAATCAGAGGCTTCTCTTGTGCCTCCCTCTGTTGAAGATTTTCAATTGCCCAGCCTTGGCTTGTGGGCAGGAAGGCTGCAGCCCCAAACCTGTCTCTCCTTTACCCCTTGTTTCCTCCTCGTTCCAGGTGGTCCCTGGCTCAGCCTTCTTCTCTTTTCTATAAATGTGTGGAGCATTTATGGCTCTCTTGCTAATTACCTTTTTTT
>VBSM01000949.1:18540977-18557729 GCA_008086735.1 Cheirogaleus medius | reverse complement strand
TCGAACTCCTGAGCTCAAATGATCCGCCCGCTTCAGCCTCCCAGAGTGCTAGGATTACAGGAGCCACCACGCCCAGCCCTAATTACTTTTGTGCAGGAGGAGAGGATGGTTTCCTCTGGGCTGTCCCTAGCAGCCAGGTTGGCAATTCTTTGATAAGTAATCGTTTACGGGAAGCCAGGCTTAATAGTGAATTCTTTACAAATGTCATCTCGTTTGATCCCTGCAGCATGCAATAACGTGATCATCAGTCCCAGTCTCCAGATGAGAGAACTGAGCTCAGAGAGGTGACAGTGGCTCCATCGTAGTCTCATGTGCCTCTCACGTGGGGGAGCCCAGATTTCGGCTCAGGTGTGTCTTGTTCCCGAGCTTGAACCCTTAACCACCAGCCTTGAGACAGTCCAGCTTTGCCCTTTTTTTTTTTTTTTTTTTTTCTTGAGACAGAATCTCATTCTGTTGCCCGGGCTAGAGTGCCATGGCATCAGCCCAGCTCACAGCAACCTCAAACTCCTGGGCTCCAGCAATCCTCCTGCCTCAGCCTCCCATGCCCTCTTATTTTTGAGCTCATACTGTCGTGAGAGGGTGGAGGGGAACTGGTTTAACACAGAACCTTTGAAGTTCTCAGGAGGTCAATAGGCCTATAGCCAAAGGGCAACCAGTGGGTGTAATTAATTTATGCTTCTTAAAATGGTTTACAGAATTTTTAATAGCTTTTGATGTGGGCACATGATCAGTTGGTGGCTGGGGGTCATGTGTTGCATGGAGGGGACGATACGGGTACACGAGGCACTGTCTGCTCTGGGTGCTAGGTTCTGTGAGAACATGGACCATGTCTGTGATGTTCAGATTATACCCCTCTAGTGCCTAGCACTGTGTCCAGCATGCAGTAGATACCCAATATATGCTTTTTTCCCCCAGTAAATAAATAAAAGAAGATTTTGTGATGTTCAGGGGTAAAAGAGGAGGAATAGATAAACCATGGAGTTGAGAGGTTATAATGTGGGGGTTTGGCAAACTATAGCCACAGGCCAAGTCTGACCCATGGCCTGTTTTTATAAATAAAGTTTTATTGGAACACGGCCACACCCGCTTTGTATTGCATTGCCCATGGCTGTGTTCATGCTATAAGGGCAGAGCTGAGTAGCTGTAACGGAGACTACATGGCCTGCAAAGCCTGAAATATTTACCATCTGGGCCTTCACAGAGAAAGTTAGCTGACCACTGAATTATAATATTGCCAGTTCTACCAGAAGGAATATGGAAAATATTCACAGTATGCACAAATCCTTGCAAAGAGCTCTCAGTTGGGATGGGGAGGACAGATTCTGCCAGGGACACCTGCCTGCCCTCCCTCATTGTGCCTTCCACAGCTGGGCCAAACCTTCTAGAACACTTCAGAAAGTAGGTGGGCTCCCCAGAAGGGTAGAGTGGGTTCTTACAGAGGACTTGGCAAGTGGGGAAGTTCTGGGGGTCAGTGAGTGTGTGTCCTGTTGTCATTAGGAATCTACTGTCACCCACAGTTCCACAGAAGTGGCCTTTGGCCAGAGTGAGGACAGGAAGGTTCAGTGCCCACCCCTCCGTAGCCTCTGTCCAAGCACTTGACCCCCCCTCCCCCCGAGATGGTCTTGCCTGCGGAAGGCTGCAGAGGTGGAAAATGGCAGGAAGGAGGGTGTTGGCAGCCGCCCTGCCAGAGGAAACAGATTGCCACCCTGGTCCCAGATGTCCCTCCTGACCTGGTCGGCGTTCGGATCAGGACTCTTCATCTCAGAGGGATGGTGTTGCCAGTCAAGCACTCACTGAGATCTTAGCATAGACGTGACACTGGTGAGCTGCTGGGATGTGGCCGTGAGTAAGACAGAGAGTCTACCCAGGAGGAACACACCCAGCAAGGGGAGCCGCGGCCAGGGGAGCCGCCAGCCCTAGCCTTTTCCAGCATCTCCATCCGCTGCACCCCTGAGCGGCTTCCTTTGTTCTTAGCATAAGGATGAGATCGGGTTTCTTCAGGTGCTACAAAGACCAGCAGGGTCTGTTCTATGCCTCCTTCTTAGTCTCATCGTTCAGTAGATGAGACTGGCTTCAGCCACGTGGCCCCTTGTTCTGTTCCTTGCACTGACCGCACTCTTCCTCGGCTCAGAGCCTTTGCACATTCTGTTCCCTCTGACCGGAACTCCCTTCTCCCCGAGCCCCTCCCCCACTCCCTGTTGCAGTCAGTGGCAACTCTTCCTTCCATTCTCAGCTACAGTGTTCCTTTCTCAGAGGTGCCTCATACACACCGCCAGGGAGCCTCGTTCCTTTTGTCTAGAGCACTTATCTCAGTTTGTCATCATGCGTTGATTGGTGACGTTATTGATTAGTATCTTCCTCTCCCGCTAGACTGTGCTCCGTGAGAGTAAGGGCCACGGTTTCTTTTATTCACCGTGGCACCCCTCGTGTCTGCGCGGAGGGGCTTCGTGTCCTTTCATCCTCCAATAGGCCAGACAGGGTTCCTTATTTTGTGGTCTCAGGGTAGCAAACCAAGGAGGTGACATCAGAGGGTGACAGTGTCTCTTAGGGCCCAGCTTTTGAAGTTGCATGAAGTCACTTTCTACCACATTCTGTTGGTGAAGGCAAGTCCCAAGGCCGGTCCAGATTGAAGGACTGGAAAATACAGTCCACCCCTTGGTGGGCAGAGCGGCTAGGTGGCATTGCAGAGGGGTGTGGGCACAGGACAGGGGGACTCGTGGAGTGCCGTTACTGGAGCAGTCTAGGATTCCCTGAAACTATGAAAAACATAGTTTTTAACTTAATATTTTATCACTTTCCCACGTTATTAGAAGCTATTTGTAGACATAGTATTTGGAGCGTGGATGTTACATTTTAATCTGTTCGAGATTCAAGATTTAGGTTTTAATCTGTTTCCATGTGACGCTACAACAAACACGTATGATGCTTTGCCGAGCTTTTGAAGAGACATTTACGAGGTCAAAGATTATAGACACTTTAAGGCTGTATGTTGTGAAGTTCTTTTCCAGAAAGTCGTGCGGCTGCACGCTGGTGCTTCAAGAGGGCCCGTCCCACCACTCCTTTGTCAGCTTTAAGCATTATTGATTTAAAAATAGAAAACTTAATTTGATGGATAAAAACCCAGAACATCATTGCAGTTTTTGTTTGCATTTCTGATCATTAATGAAATAAAATGTTTTCCGTATTTAGTATCCATTTGTACGTTCCATTTGTAAATAGTTTCTTCATGTACTTTGCCTGCTTGTGTACTTTTCCTAATGATATTTCTGAGATCTTTATATATTTCTTGATTTTTTCTGTTTTATATTGTGCATTTAATTTTGTTTCTATTTTTATATACTTTTTTCTGAGCACAATGTTCTTTCTGAACATACAGTATCTTTCATCTAAAAATGAGATGGTTGTCTGCCTCTGTTTTCTTGTTTTCTTCTAGGTTTTCATAGTTTGTGTGTGCTTGTGTGTGTGTGTGTGTGTTTAGGCTTTCTGACTCTTGGAACCACTTGGAATTAATTTTCAAAAAAACCCCAAACTCTGATTCCTGTATTGTGAAATGAGTGTTTGTTTCCCACTCTATTTCTATTTAATTGTCCCAGCACTACTTATCCAATAATTCTTCCATTTGGCACTAATTTTTGATGCTACTTTGTTACAGATTGTATCTCCTAACATACTAAGGGATGTTTTAAGGCTTTCTCTCTTGCTCAGTTGGTTTATTTTTCCTGTCCTAATACTACACTCACAGTGGTGGTGGCTTTATATTATGTTTTATTATATAATTGTGCAAGTGCCTCCTCATTATTATTCTTTTTCAAAAATCTCTTGGCTATTTTTGTTTAATTCTCCCAGAGGTACTTGAGAATCATTTTGTGAAGTTCCGAAAAATGGACTCATTGGGATTTTAATTGTCACTACATTATATTTATCAATCAGTTTGTTGCAAACCGACATCTTTAATGTATTAAGATTTCTCATCCAGAAACATGGTACTTACGGCCCCATTCATTTAAGCCCTTTCAGATCTCTCAGTAGAATTTTGTGGTTTGTCTTCTTATAGTTTTCCAGTAGTTCTTGTGAAAGTTAACATTTGCAGTTTAATGTTTTTTGGTTGCTTTTTTGGAATGTGCTCATTCCCCCCCCCCATGGTATGTTCTAGTTGGTCATTTTTTAATATAGGAATTGTATTACTTTAAAAAATACTTTTATTGATTTCAAAATGGCACAGATACTATGTAAATATTAAATGTTCATTGAAAAAAGTTAAACAATACAGGAGAACTTGAATACAAATGAAAGACCTTCCTTTTGCCTCTTCCTCTTGACCTACTCCCTTCCTTAGAGCAAACAGTTGTTAATAATTAGGCAGTAGCTATAGACAATTAACAGTGAATTATCTATTCATTTGCACATGCATATTTTAGCATAATTGGGATCATACTATATACATCAAGACATATAGCTCCATCTTGATTTATTCAGCCATTCTCTTTTGATAGACGATTCCCTAGAATCCATCTTTATTTCTTTTTCTCATTAGAATCGGTTGTACACTCAGGATGGATACTCAGAAGTCAAATTGCTGGGTCCAAGGTTTGTGCAGATTTTCCCCAAGTGGCTAACACAGCAAGGGTTCGTTTCTCACCCATGCCAGGCATCCAACACAGTTGGGTGGGGGTCAGAGGCCCTGGCTGCCGGTGGATGCTTAACTATTTCATAGTTGCATCATGTGTGCAACTCGTGGCCTCCTCTGTTATTGTAGCAGGGAAGAGAGAGAACAGGAAATTAAACATTTCTGCTCAGAGGTGACACGTATCTTCTGCTCCCTGACTATTGGCCAGAGATATTGGCTAAATATTGGACAGTATGATGTGACCCTGTGTGCTGCGTGTGGGGGGGGGTGGGGAGAAGGTTATGAGTTTTAATTTGCACAGATATCTGTTACATCACCCTTCCTAAAGGGTGCAGCCGTTTACACCTGCTAAGAGCACATGTAGCTCTTCATATCCCCACGTCTTACGAACATAGGAGCTTATCAACCTATCGAATTTTTGCCAATCTTTCTCACCGTTTTAATTTTCATATCCCCGATTAGCAATGAGCTTGACCCTCTTTTTAATGGGTTTATGCCAGTTTTTATTTCTTTGAATTTCTATTTCTTCTTCTGGTTCTTTGCCCATTTTTACTTTTTAAAATCTTAACTGACTTTGAAATTCTTTCTATATTGTGGATGTTACTCTTTTGTGGCCAATGTGAATATTTTCTCGGCCCATTACTTGTCCTTTAACTTCGTTTTTGATGTCTTTTATTAAATGAAAAATTTTAATTTTCCTTTAGTGAGATTTGTCACTCTTTTCTTTACAGCCATTGGATTTTTTTTTCCTTCGGAGACCTTCTCCACTCTTAAGGCTCAAAAAGGATTTTTTTTTTGTATTTGATACACTGTTAGGTTTTTGTCTACCTTTTTTAATTCATCTGGAATTTTGCAGAGGTGCTATGACATCTCCAGTTTTGTCCTTTTTCAAAATTGTTTTGGTTATTCTAGTTCTTTTGCTTTTCCATGTGAATTTCAGCTTCTGAAAAAGTTTCTAATGGACATCTAATAGTTGTACATATTATGGGGTATAGAGTATGGTATTTTGATACATGTGTACAATGTGTCATGATCAAATCAGGGTAATTAGCATATCTGTCACCTCAAACATTTATCATTTCTTTGTGTTGGGAACATTCAAACTCCTCTCTTCTAGCTATTTGAAAACATACAATAAATCATCGCTAACTATAGTGACCCTACAGTGCTACAGATACAGAACAACTTCACTCCTGCTCTCTAGCTGTAATTTTCTATCTGTTGACCAACCTTTCCCTATTCTCCCTCCCCCCAACCCTTCCTAGCCTCTAGTAACCATCAACCTACCCTCCACTTCTGTGAGATCAACTTTTTTACCTTCCACACAGGTGAGTGGGAACTTGTGGTATTAATATTTATCTTTCTGTGCCTGACCTATGTCACTTAATATAATGTCCTCTAGGTTCATCCAAGTTGCTGCGAAGGACAGGATTTCATTCTTTTTTATGGCTGAGTAGTATTCCATTGTGACTGTATGCCACATGTTTTATTCATTCATTTATTGATGGAAACTTGGGTTGATTCCACATCTTGGCTATTGCAAATGATGCTGCAGCTAACATGGGAGTGCAGATGTATCTTCAACATGCTGATTTCCTTTCCTGTGGATACACACCCATGAGTAGGATTGATGGATCATATGGTAGCTCTGTTTTTAAGTTTTTTGAGGAGCTTCCATATGGTTTTCTGTAGTGGCTGTACTAATTTACATTCCCACCAACAGTGTAGAAGAGTTTCCTTTTTTCTGCATCCTTGTCAGCATTTGTTATTTTTTTGTCTTTTTGATAATAGCTGTTCTAACAGGGGTGAGATGATATCTCATCGTGGTTTTGATTTGCATTTTCCTAGTTAGTGATGCTGAGTATTTTTTCGTATACGTGTTGGCTATTTCTGTGTCTTCTTTTGAGAAATGTCTGTTCAGATCATGTGCTCATTTCTTAATCGGATTATTTAATGTCTTTTTCGCTCTTGCCTTGAGCTCCTTGTATATTCTGGGTATCAGTGCCTTGTCGGATGAATAGTTTGCAGATATTTTCTCTCATTATCCAGGTTGTTTCTTCACTCTGTTGCCCATTTTCTTTACTGTGCGGAAGCTTATTAGTTTGATATAATCTCATTTGTCTATTTTTGCTTTTGTTGCCTGTGCTTTGGAGGTCTGAGCCATAAAATCTATGCCCAGACTAATATCCTGAAGCATTTCCCCAGTGTTTTTCCTAGTAGTTTCAGAGTTAGGGGTCTTACATTTATGTCTTCAAACTGTCTTGAGTTGACTTTTTTGCATATGGTGAGAGATAGGGGTCTAGTATCATTCTTTTTCACATAGATAGCCAATTTTCCCAGCACCATTTATTGCTGTCCTTTTTCTAGTTCATATTCCTGGGGCCTTTGTCAAAAATCAGTTGGCTCTAAATACGTGGATTTATTTCTAGGTTCTCTATTCTGTTCCATAGGTCTATGTTTTTTTTTAATGCCAGTACCATGCTGTTTGGTTACTATAGCTTTGTAGTGTATTTTGAAGTCAGGTAGATTGATGCCTCCAGCCTTGTTCTTTTTGATTGATTTGACTATTCAGGATGTTTTATGGTTCCATATGAATTATAGGATTTTTAAAAAGAAATTCTGTGAAGAATGTCATTGGTATTTTGATAGGGATTACATTGGATCTGTAGATTGCTTTGGGTAGTACATTCTAACAGTATTCATTATTACAATCTATCAATATGGGACGTCTTTCCATTTTTTGTGTCCTCTTCGATTTCTTTCATCAGTGTTTTATTGTTTTCATTGTAGAGATCTTTCACTTCTTTGGTTAAATTTATTACTAGTTTGTATTTTTTGTTTTCGTAGCTATTGTAAATGGTATTTCTTTCTTGATTTTCTTTTAGTTAATCTGTTATTGGCATATAGAAATGCTGCTGATTGATTTCGTATCCTGCAACTTTACTGAATTCATTTATCAGTTCTAAGAGTTTTTAGGTTTTCTTATATATTAAGATCATGTCATCTACCAACAGGGACAATTTAACTTTCTTCTTTCCAATTTTGATGCTCCTTATTTTTTTTTTTCTCTTGGCTAATTGCACTGGGTAGGATTTACAGTACTATGTTGAATAAGAGCGGTGAAAGTGGGCATCCTTGTGTTGTTACAGATCTTAGAGGGAAAGCTTTCAACTTTTCCCCATTTAGTATGATGTTGGCTGTGGATTTGTCATATATAGCCTTTATTGTGTTGAGGTATGTTCCTTCCACACCTAATTTATTGACAGTTTTTAACCATGCAGGGATGTTGAATTTTATTAAATGCTTTTTCTGCATCTATTGAGACGATCATATGGAGTTTGTCTTTCATTCTGTTGATATATATCACACTTATTGACTTGTGTATGCTGAACCATCCTTGCATCACTGGGATAAATCCCACTTGATCATGGTCGGTAATCTTTTTGATATGTTGTTGGATGTGGTTTGCTAGTATTTTGTTGAGCACTTTTGCATCTATGTTCATCACAGATATTGGCCTGTAGCTTTCTTTTTCTCATGTGTCCTTGTCTGGTTTTGGTAGCAGAGTAGTTCTGGCCCTATAGAAAGAGTTTGGAATAATTCCCTCCCCTTCAGTTTTTTTTTTTAATTATTTATTTCTATCTTTAGAGGCAAGGTCTCACTGTGTCACCCAAGCTGGAGTGTAGTGGCCATTCACAGGTGCAATCATAGCGCATTATACTCTCAAACTCCTAGCATCAAGTAATCCTCCCTCAGCCTCCCAAATATCTGGGATTACAGGTGCATGGTACCATGCCTGGCTGCTCCTCTTCAGTTTTTTGGGAAGAGTTTGGTAAGAATTGTTGTTAGGTTTCTTTTTCAAATGTTTGATAGAATTTAGCAGTAAGAACATCTGGTCCTGGGTTTTTATTGTTGGGATACTTTTTTTATTACTATTTATTCTTGTTATTTGCTATTAGTCTATTCAGGTTTTCTGTTTTTTCCATTTTCAGCCTTGGGGGGTTATATGTGTCCATGAATTTCTCCCTTTCCTTTAGGTTTTCCAATTTGTTGGCAAGTAGTTGTTCATAATAGTCTCTAATGATATTTTGTATTTCTGTGGTATCAATTGTAATGTGTCCTTTTTATTTCTGATTTTATTTATTTGAATCTTCTCTCTTTTTTTCTTCGTTAATCTAGCTAATGGTTTGTTGATTTTATTTATCTTTCTAACCACACAACTTTTTTGTTTTATTGCTCTTTTGTATCTTTTTAGTCTCTATTTCATTTATTTCTGCTCTAATCTTTGTTATTTATTTTCCTCTACTAATTTGGGGTCTGATTTATTTTTGCTTTTCTAGTTTCTTGAAGTATATCATTAGGTTGTTTATTTGAAATCTTTCTACTCTTTTGATATAGACGTTTATTTCTGTTAACTTCCCTGTTAGTACACTTTTGCTGTATCCTATAGGTTTCGGTATGTTGTGCTTCTATTTTCATGTGTCTCAAGAAATTTTTAAATTTTCTTCTTAATCTCTTCATTGACCCATTGGTTGTTCAGGAGCGTGTTTCATTTTCATGAATTTTACCATTTTCCAAGTTCTTCTTCTTATTGGTTTCTAGTTCTATTTCATTGTGGTCAGAAAAGATACTTGCTATGATTTCAATTTTTTAAAAATTTGTTGAGACTTGTTTTGTGGTGTGACATATGGTCTGTCCTGGAGAATGCTTCATGTGCTGATGAGAAGAATGTGTATGCTGCAATTGTTGGATGGAATGGTCTGTAAATGCCTGCTAGGTCCATTTGGTTTATGGTGCAATTTAGAGCTGATGTTTCTTTCCAGATGACCTGATGCTGAGAGTGGGATGTGGCAGTCCCCAACTATTAATGTATTGAGTTCTATCTCTCCTTTTAGATCTAGTAATGTTTGCTTTACATATATGGGTGCTCCCATACTGGATGCAGGTATGTTTACAATTGTTGTGTCCTCTTGTCAAATCGATCCCTTTATCATTATATTAATACAATGACATTCTCTTTTCACAGTTTTTGACTTAAAATCGTTTTTATCTGATACAAGCATAGCTACTCCTGTTCATTTCTGGTTTCTGTTTGTGTGGTATGTCTTTTTCCATCCCTTTACTTTCAGTTTGTATTTTACCAGTGAAGTGAGTTTCTTATAGGCAGCATACTTTTGGGTCTTATTTTTTTTTATCCATTCAGCCAGTCTATGTCTTTCAAATGAGGAATTTAATCCATTTACATTCAAGGTTATTATTGACAGGTGAGGACTTACTTTTGTTATTTCTCATTGCTTTGTATATCCTTTCTTTCTTCCTCTTTTATTGTTTGTCTTTGTGGTTTGATGGTTTTCTGTACTGATAAGGGTCAGAAAACTTTTTCTGTGATGGGCCAGATAGGAAATATTTGTGAGCCACATGGTCTCTGTGACAACTCACCTCCACTGTTGCAGTGTGAAAGCAGCCACAGATAATACATAAATGCACGGGCACGGGTGTGTCCTAGTAAAACTTCCAAAAGCAGACGTCCAGCCAGATTTGGCCTGCAAGCCATAGTTTGCCAACTGCTGATTATTTCATTTATTTACATCAGATGGACCCATGGCTGTTTATTTTATTCTTTGGATTATAACACAGTACTATCATCATTTATTTGTTATTCAAATTGTTCCAGCTTTGGCCATTGGGGGCTCTTTCAGTTGGCTGTTTTGATATACCTCCATCATTGCGGGTTTGCTTATTTATTTATGTATGTATTTATTTTGAGCACTTTCTTATTTTGTGGCACTATAAGATCCTCCAGGCTCATCTTGTATGTTTTCCACCCCAGCCCTAGAATTAGCCATTTCTCCAGGGAGCCCTGTTTTTGTTTTTTTTTTAATTTCTTTTATTTTGCATTGACAAACACATATTTTAATAGTTATGTTTTTATGCTTATTATATCAGGTTATTTATGTTTTTCCTTTTTTTTATTTCCTCTTATTATGGGGGTACAAGTATTGTTAGGGATACATATATTGCCCCTGCCACCCCTCCCCGACCCCGCCATGCCAGAGCTTCAAGCGTGTCCAACCCTCAGGTGGTGCGCACCTCACCCACGTGCTGGGTATGTTCATTGCTACCGGGGTGTCACTGCTGCTTTGCCCTTTCAGAGGAAAGATGTAGGAAATATTAATAGAATATGTGTATACTAACCCATGAATATGTGTATCCTTATTTCCGTGTTCATCGATGTCTAAATATTAATGTATTAAAATAAACATGAGTTCATACTGATGTCTCTGACGAATGCAGTACCCAGCATTCATTCTAGTCTTCCCCTTTAACTTGTTTGTTGCTTTTTTATCGAGCAATGAAAAAAAACCTGTCCTCCCATTGCCTGCAATTTATTTACGTATTGGCTCAAACCAAGTCGTCTATGTAAGGTCATTCCTTTATTCTTTGTCCTTGGAGGAACAACTTTACCAACCAGGGTACAGTGTTTGTGCATAGTTCTTTTTGTCCATTGCCTTTGTTTTATCCAGTTAAAACATCGTTTCCCATAGTTACATGGGTCAGCTCCTTTTCCCCACTCTCCGCATTTAGGCTGTATCATACATTTGTGAATACAGGAAGATTCAGTTGTCACGGGCTACATTCTGTCCTGGGAGCCCCTGACATCTTGGTTGATTAAAAGAAAAAAAGCATACAGAAAAGGTCACTTTTTTGTGGTCTGTAGCTCTGTGGTTTTCGGCAGATGTACAGAGTCATGTGTCTGCCCCCTCCAGCACCAGGCAGAGCGGTTTCATCACCTAGAGGTTCCCTCGTGTAGCTGATCTGTGATTATCCCCTGCCCCTGGTCCCTGGCACCCACCCATGTGTTCCCCATTCCCGTAGTCTTTCCTTTTCCGGAATACCACACGAACAGAATTAAAACATATAGCCTTTTGGGTCCGGCTTCTTTCATTTAGCAAATGAATTTAAGATCCGTTCGTGTTGCTGCGCCAATCAATAGTTTGTTCCATTTTATTTCTGAGTAGCATTCTCTTACATGGATGTGCTACGGCTTGTGTTAATCTGTTATTGTGGTTGTTCCCAGTTTTTGCAAATGATGAATCAAGCCACTGTAAGCGTTCACAGAACAGGACTTTTTTTTTTTTTGGTAAATAATATATTTGATCTCATTTCTGCTTCCCTGTTTAATGCTTTTGGGCTTTTATGCTTTCATACTATTTCATTTTTTAAAACTGTCTCTTGCAATGTGGACCTTATTTCCATCTTCTCATTTGATTAGTCTATTTCTCCTTTTTATTGCTGTGTCTTTCATGTATGTTTTCCAGACAACTTCAATGAGGCATAATTTACATACAGTGAAACTCACAGGCTTTCGACGAAAAGGAGAGTTTTGACAGATGTAGATCCTACCACCACGCTAGTCAAATTATAAAACATTTCCATCTCCCCAGAAAGTTTCCTTGTGGGGCTCTGCAGCCACTCTCTCTACCACCCCTGTCCTCTGCCCCAACACCAGCCGCCGCTGGTCTGACTTCATCACCGTAGATGAGTTCTGCCTGGTCCGTGCCCTTCTGCGTCTGGCCTCGTTCATTCAGTGCGATGCCTGTGGATTTGCTCCATGTTGTTGGTGTATGTCACTAGTCCATTTCTTTATATTACTGAGCAGTACCCCTTTGCATGAATATGCTACCGTTTATTTATTTACCTGTTTAGATGTTTGCATTTTATCAGTTTTTGTCTATTACAGATAAAATTGCTATGATCATTCATGTCATTTTATGAGCACGTTTTCCTTTCTTGAAGGTAAATAATTGTTATAACAATAAACACAGACACATGCTTCTGCAGTGATAGAACGCAGAAATAATGCAGTTAAGTTTCCCTCTCCTTCATGGGAGGCTCCTTCCTATACTTGTTACTCTTAACTTGACATTGAAAAAAAATCACAATATTATGTTTTTGATTTCTATTTTTACGTTTACATATGTGAGTCATCCCTTAAGAATCATTTTATGTTTGCTTTCAATTTTGTCATAATTGCAGTAATACTTAGACTTAACTCTAGATATTCATTTGGTATCATTGGTTAGCATTAGTCCTTGTATGTATCCTTACTGTATCTTCTCGCGTTTTAAGATAAAAAGTTTTGGTTTAAAATTGTTCTTAGAAGTACCTGTCAGAGTCATTTTTTAAAATGTGTAATATATATTTTGTTCTCTAAGACATGAGCTATCATCCTCCCTCCTTCTGAAGGAACCCTGGGTTATAGAATCCTTGAGTTCGGAACATTTATTTCTTCCGCGTGTGTAGTTTGGGCATTTATTATTCTGAAGTCAGGCTGATTTTTGCACTTACCGTTTTGGATGGGGGAGGGTTGGGAGTGAGAGGGTAGAAGTTTAATTTTTTTATATGAAGAAGTTTTGCAAGGCTAGAAATAAAACTGATATAGTCTCAACCTCTCCTTTCCCCATCACTGAAATCTTTTCTTTTGACCTTCAGACTCAAGATACAGAGATTTCTTCTCTATGCCGTGATTAGCGTTTCTATCTCATTTTGACTTTTTTTGCATCTGTTGGACTTATATTGGCCAGATCTCTCCTAACCCTCTTAGGTGTCTATTCTCATTTCCTTTAATGCGTCTTTGAAATCTGTGTCCTTTTCTCCTGCTCTCTTGGAGAGCTTTTCAAGTATGTTGTCTACATCACTGATACGATTTTCTGCATGTTGATTCTGTCCGGGAAAGGTTCTAATGGGAATTTTATTCCTTTGCTTGCCTCTTTTTTCTTTAGTTCCCTTATATCCTTTCTTATGTAAATGAATCTTTCTCATTTCAGCTTCCTTCTCCACCTACTGGTTTCATTTCATCATGTGTCTCTTTCTCTCTCTCTCTCTCTCACTCTTCTTTTTAAAAAACATGGGTCACATTTTCTGTAGTCTTGGAAAATACACCACAAATGCTTTCCGAAAATGTGCAGGAGGACTTTTCGCTAGTATGATTTTACTGAGGATTTTCAGCTAGGATCATGCTCTTACGTGTTTTAGAAATTTTTGTAACTCTGTCTTATGATGCTGCTATTACTGCTAGTTGTGTGTGTATGTTCTTGAGCAGAGAGAGGGCTGTGGGGGCAGCGTCCTCCAGCAGAGTGGATGTGGGAATTCCTGCTGGTCCCCCTCCCCACTTGCATAAATTTCTTGGTCTGACAGCCATTTCTCTTGTGCAGTTTTGCAGGGCTGGGGGGGAAAGGCCTCCTCTGCTGCCTCCCCTCTGCCTATATCATCTGCCTCCCCCTCTGCCTAGATCATCAAACTGCCCATTCCATGTGGCTCCCAGAGCTCACCCTGTCTTTACCCTTCCTGGGACTTCACACCCTACATTATAATGACGGGGTGCCTGTGTCCTTTCACCCCCAAGGGAGTTGTCCCGGGATGTAGAACGGATGCAGACAGAATGGTACTCGTGGATGTGGGGTTTGAGGTCTAGAGTCGGGGCAACGAGCTATGTTTCTGTGTGGGACAGCCACTCTCGTGTACGTATGGGCAGACAGCAGGCGTGGACGACTTCCTTTATTCTTTTCTTGGCCTCCACTCTTTGCTCTCAGAGTCCAAGACGTTTACTAGTAACCCAGAGCTTCTCAATCCAGTGCCATGTGTTGGGAAGGGGGCATTTCTTCAAGAATCTGGAAGGTCTTTGGTAATCCAGGGTTCCGGAGCTATTGTCATGCTACACGCTGTCTTGGATTGGTGGGAAGCTGGGATAGGGAATAATGACTGGTGATCAGTGTGTTTCTGTGGGGACCAATGGAGCATTGCAGCAGAGGGGAGGTGGCCCCGTGGCACGCTAGGAGGGCCTAGGAGAGTCACACTCAGGAGACTAACCCTAAGCCACGGGAAGGGGCCACGGATGTTCAGTGAACTTGGCAGGAGTTGGGGGAAGAATCTGAAGCTGCAGATACACTGTTAGCGATGGTCAGATTCGGCCTCCCGTGCAGAGTGGAGATACATATATAAAATGCTGTGTGGGATTTGGAGCCAAGATGTGCTGGACCAAGTCTTATCTCTCCAATGCTTCTCTGGGGCTGTGGTCAAAGTCCTTAACCTCTGGGTGCCTCAGTTTTATCCTCTATAAAAAAAAAAAAAAAAAAAAAGAAAAGAAAATGACCTACTTTGTCAGATTATTTTGAAGATTAAATAATGAGTTAATATATAGGATCACGTGCAGCAGTGGCAGGCACTTAGTAAATGCTGAATGCACGTCAGGTGTTGTTGCTATGGTTATGTTATTCGCTTGCTAGGAGGCAGGGGCCTCTCTTCCAAGAGGACCTGCCCTGCCTGGAAAGGTCCCTCACTGGTCCGGTCCTCCTCATCTCCACAGGCCTAGTGGGCTCTGAGTTTAAATTGTCCTTTCTCGGAGCAACCGTCCTGGCCATTTGGTTTGAAGCGTCCCATCCCCTCTGCCACCGTTTCTCTCAGCCCCTTCCTCTTGGCCATCAAAGTACTTTCTGTAATTTGTCACGACACATGACCTTATGCTCACTGTTTTAAGGGCTGTGAACCCTCCTAGGCTGTGAGCGCCACCACGGTGGTCTGTGTGGTTTCCCGTTGCGCACGGTGTCTTGCATATTGGCGATCATTAAAGACTTATTAACGGAATGACTTCCATGAAGCCATTTCCTCCCGCACTGCCTGCTCCCTCTTATTGCTGGTTGGCAGCTTCGCTGGGCACTGCCCTGTTCTGGTGGCTTCCCGCCGGCGAGACATGGCCAGGCGGCTAGGAACCTGTCCATAGAGTCAGACGACTGAGAATTCACATCTTGGCTAACCACCTACTGACTGTGTGATCGTGGGAAAGTCACCTACCCTCTCCGAGCCTCAGTTTCTTTCCTTGTCTCATGGTGAGAACGCTGTCTTGCTGAAAGGCTGGGTATCAAGATGAAACGTGACACCTTAAAGTGATTAACACAGTTCCTGGAACTTAGCATGTACCAAATCAAGGCGATTGTCACCGTTATTAATCCTAGTGAGACATCAGGGCACCAGTAATAATTGCATCAGAATTCTCCTGCCCCCACCTGCCACAGAGCAGGATCTCACATTCGCTGGGATCACACAGAGAGCAAATGTTAATTAATGATTTGATGGAACTCTAAGGAATAGTTCAACGTCTCATTGCTTATCTTTGAAAAAAGAAGCTGGTGGGGGTGTGCACCCAAGATTTTCTAATATTATTCATGCATTTGTTCCTGTGTGCAAGTACAAGGGAAGGGAATTAACGATTGTTTCTACTGGAAAGGACTGAGCTTCGTGTGGTCTTTGCAGGTAGGGTGGGGTGCATCAGGAGGTAGAACTGCCAGGGTTTGGGGTTGGTTTGGGGTTAATTTAAGTGGAAATGGTTGTCAAGCCACCCAGTGGCTTTGTGGATGGGACCAGAGGTGGAAGCAGTAGGCCCTATGTCCCACATAAAGCAACTTGTGACTTTGTGATTGAAACTGCCAGTCACTTAGAGGGAACAAAACCAAGCCCCCCCATCAAGTGTGGCCCCAAATAGCCATCTAGACCCTGCACCCTGCTGGCCCCCAGCTTCTCAGGCAGCCCGACTGTGCATGGCTGCCTTCCATGTGGGGAAGGACTAATCTAAGTAGGTACACTCTCTTCTTCCCAGGGAGGAGGTGACTGTCCTAAGGAGTCATATTCTGAGGGGTGGGGAAACATTCTGTCTGTAGATGCCACCAAGAGTTGTGGTCACAGGAGGCTATGCAAGATCAAGTGACCTTTACCATGGAACGCAAAAACACGCATTTGCATATTCCCCATGACTACCCTATGGGGTGGGTGCCGTAACTTCCGCCTTGCTGTGTGAGTCATCTGAGGCTCAACTTCTTCAAGAACACACAGTAAAAGGCTTATCAGGGGATTTAAACCAGATAGTCTTGCTCCAAAGCCTGTGTTCTTGACTATTATACTAAGCTCATTTTGATGAGTGACTGCCATCCATCCATTCATGAACCCACCTCCGTACCCACCCTTTCACCCATCCCGCATCCATCCATCCATCCATTTACCTACCCATCCCACTATCTATCCATCTACTCATCCGTTTATGAACTCACCTCTCTACCCACCTTTTCACCTGT
>VBSM01000949.1:18494933-18514834 GCA_008086735.1 Cheirogaleus medius | reverse complement strand
ATTAGGGAAATGCAAATCAAAACCACAATGAGATTATCACCTAACTCCAGTGAGGTTGAACTTCACTAATTTAAACAGTTTTAGATTCACAGAAAAATTGGAACGTGAATACGAAGGGTTTCCACATACTCCACACCCAGTTACTCCTGTTCCCTTACATTAGGGTGATTGATACCTTTGTGAAAACTGATCATCCAATATCAGTACACTATTATGAGCTATAGTCCATACTTCATTCAGGTTTCCTTCGTTTTTAACCTCATACCTGTTCCAGAACCCCATCCGGGACACCACGTTACATGTAATCATCGTGTGTCCTTAGGCCCCCCTGGGCTGTGGCAGTTTTTCGGTGACACTGAGAGCTTTGAGGAGGGCTGCTCAGGTGTCTTGTAGGATGTCCCTCAGGTGGGGTTTATTTGACGTTTTCCTCGTGATTAGAGTGGGGTTGTGAGTTCTTGGGGGGGAAGACCCCAGAGGTAAAGCTCCATTCTCATCACACCCTATCAGGGACACAGACGAGGAACGTGACCCATCACTGCTGGCGTTGACCCGATCACCTGGCTGAGGTGTGCGTGTCAGGTTTCCGCACAAAACAGGTACTCTGCTCCTCCCCACGCCGTACTCTCGGATGTGAGTCACCGTGTGTGGCCTATACGTAAGGAATGAGGAGCTACACTCCATGGCCTTGAGGTTGGACTATTTTACATAAGTTATTTGGAATCCTTCTGCATGGAAGATTTGTCTCTTCTCCTGCATTTATTTATTTATTCAGTCATTTGTATCAGCATGAACTCATGCATAGTTATTTCGTATTTTCATTTTAACCCGATAGGACTATATTTCGTTGTTCAAATTGTTCGTATCTTTGGCCATTGGGAGCTCTTTCCCTTTGGCTCTGGTGTCCTTGTGACGTATCTCCATCATTACGGTGGCTGTTTTGTTCTGTTTGAGCAGTTCTTTCTGTTCTGGCCCTGCAAGCGTTATCTTGCATGTTTCCAGCCCAGTCCTCAAGTCAGCTGTTTCTCCAGGGTGCCCTGGTCCCTCTTACGGAGAAGGGTGTTAGACACCAAGACCAGGGCCCTCAGTGTGCTCCTTGCCATTGAGATGTCATTGACCCTGGGCCCTCTCAGCCGGCAGAGCCAGGAATCACACGTGTGCGTACACGGTTATGTGTAGATGTTTCCGTACGTAACCATCTGTGTCTGCATTAAGCTAAACGCGAGGTCACACTGCTGTCTGCAACTCTGACCCGTGAGCACGTGGATCTTTCTCGCCTCCCCGCTTTGCTTATCTGTAAACTCCCACGGTGAACACCTGGCTCCTACCATTTGCCATCCATTTTCTTAATGATTCAACCCAGTGCACAGGTACAGCAGGGTCAGCGTTGTTAGCCTCTGCCCCCATGGGAATCACCTTTGTCAACGGGGGTGCAGTGCTTACGTAAACTGTATCGTTATCTTCTGGGAGCTTTGTAGCTTTGCATTTTACATTTAGGTCTGTGATCCACATTGAGTGAATTTTTTTGTGAAAGATGTTAAGATATGTGTCTAGGTTCATTTTTTCGCATTTGCAAGTGAATATCCATTTGTTCCAGTACCATTTGTTGAAAGAGACTATCCTTTCTTCATGGAATTGTCTTCTTTGCCAAAAATTGCTTCACTGTATTGGTGTGGGTCTATTTTCAGGGTCTCGGTTCTGTTCCATTGATCTGTGTGTCTATTCTTTCGCCAATACCATGCTGTCTTGATTGCCGTAGCTTTGTAGTAAGTCTTGGAATTGGGCAGTGTGAGTCTTCCAACTCTGTTCTTACTCTTCAGTATTGTTTTGGCTATTCTAGGTCTTTGCCTTCCTGAATAACATTTAGAGTAAGTTTTCCAGTTTCTACAAAGTAGTTTGATTGAAATTACATTGAATCTGTAGATCAGTTGAGAAGAATTGACATCTTAAAAATATTAAATCTTCCAGTTCATGAACACAGAATGTCTCTCCATCGATTTAGATTTTCTTTTTTTTTTTTATCAGAGGTTTGTAGTTTTCTACATATAGATCTTTTACATATTTTGTTAGATGTATACCTAAGTATTTCATATTTTAGGTGGTGTCATATTGTTTTTAAAATTGATACATAATAGTTGTACATATTTTGGGGGTAGGTGGTGATATTTTGATACCTATACACAATGGAATGATCAAACCAGGATAATTGGGGTATCTATCACCCTAAATGTTTATCTTTTCTTTGTGTGGGAACATTCTAATTCTTCTCTTCTAGCTATTTCAAAATATACAATAAATTATTGTGAACTGTAATCTTCCTACTGTATTATCGAATATTAGAACTTAGTATTGTTTTTTTAAATGTCAAATTCCAATTGTTCATTGTGGGAAAGTAACTGACTTTTGTCTATTAACCTTGTATCCTGTGACCTTGCTGTATTTGCTTATTAGTTCCAGGAATGGCTGGTTTTCTTTTTGTTTCAATTCTTTGGTACTTTCTATGTAGATAGCCTTGTCATCTGTGGATGAAAATCATTTTATTTCTTCCTTCCCAATCTCTATAACCTTTGATTTCTTTTTTTTTTTTTCTTTCTGCACTAGCTAGGATTTCCAACGTGATATTGAATGGGAGAGAGAGAGCATCCTTTTCTTATTTCACATCTTAAGAGGAGAGCATCTAGTTTCTCATGGTTAAGTATTATGTCAGCTATAGGTATTCTATAAATGTCCTTTATCAAGTGGAGGAAGCCCCCTTCTATTGGGTTTTGTCAGATGCCTTTTCTGCCTCAATTGATACGATATGATTTTTCTTTTTTGGCCTCTTGATATGGTAGATTACATTGATTTTCTTTCAAATGTTGAGCCAGCTTTGCATACCTGTTTGTAGCACATGATTCTCTTTATACATTGTCGGCTTTGATTTGCTAATATTTTGCTGAAGATTTTTGCGTCTATGTTCACGAAAGATCTTGGTCTATAGTTTTGTCTTCTTGTAATGTATCTCACTTCAGTATTAGGGTTATGTTGGCCTCGTGGAATGGATTAGGAGGTGTTCCTCTGATTCTTATTTTCTGGAACAGATTGTGGAGAATTTCTGTTATTTCTTCCATACATGTTTGATATAATTCATTGAGGCCTGGTGCTTTCTTTTTTGGAAGATAATTATTGATTCAATTTCTTTAATAGATATAGGGCTATTCAGATGATGTATTTCTCCTTGTATGTACTTTGGAAGTTTGTGTCTTTCCAGGAATTGGTCCATTTCATCTAAGGTATCAAATAAATGGACAGAGCAGTTCATCATAATTTTTTTATTATCCTTTTAATGTCCCTAAGATCAATAGTGATGATTGATTGGTAATTTGTATCTTCTCTCTCTTGCTTTTCATTTTTGGCTGGGAAATATTTTCAAAATATACATTTGAGCCTCTTTCCAGACCTGCTCTGGGTGGAGGTTTGGGGTCTGAGCTTGGGCATGTTTTCTTTAGAACACAACTCCTGACATCTCCTGACCTGTCTCTTTGGGAGGCTGGAGATTGGGAACCCTTCTAAATCAGCATCATTTTCTTACCGGTTTTCACACCTTTTTAGCAGGGCCCTCTCTGGCCATTTGCGAATGCTAATATGTAAAACAGAAAAATGCAGAGCCGTTGTAATTGATTTGGGAGGCAGGGGAGAGGTAGGAGGACCCTGTACTCACCTCCCATATCTCTGGGCAGCCCCCAAAGAAGCACCAGGGGTCCCAGAGCCCCATCTCTGGTTCTCATGTTAAATGGGATGATGCCCGTGGAGTGTTTCAGGATGGTGCTTAGTGTATAATATAGGTCGGATAAAGGTTTGCTGCTAGTATTGCTCTTGTTAATTCCCTGTGAGTCGTAGGTGACCACTGATGGGGAGGGCTGCCTCTGGTGGTCCGTGGGTCACCTGCTGCTAAGGCATCGAGCAGAAGCTGGGTGCCGCAGGCTGCTGCGTGGGAGCAGTGGTGAAGGGCTATGCAGGGCCTTCGCAGAGAACCCTCTAGACCCTCTGCTGGTTTGCAGATGTGGGAATTCAGCCCCGGCTCTTCTCCCCGGAGCAGAAGGTGGCACGGGGTTGGGGAGGGTGTCCCGGCCACACATCAGCCTTCCCAGTGGTGACCTGAACGCTCTCTGATCATGCTCGTGTGGGACGGTGGCCCCTGCCAGTTTCTCACTTTGTCTCTCTGGTCTTGCAAGGCTCCGCCCTGACCAATGGGGGCTTGAACCTGCACAGCCCCGTGAAGCGGAAGCTGGACGCGGAGAAGGACTACGTCTTCGACAAGAGGCTCAGGTACAGCGTCCGCCAGAACGAAAGCAACTGCCGGTTTCGCGACATCGTGGTGCGGAAGGAAGAGGGGTTCACGCACATCCTGCTGTCCAGCCAGACCTCGGATAACAACGCGCTGACGCCCGAGGTGAGGGCCGTGGCCGGGGGGCGCGTGGGCTGGGCTGTGTGTGGTCCCTCTCGTGCGGGACAGACGTCGCCTCCTCTTTCCTTCCACCAGGATAACCAATGTGCCTAAACGCTTGACTGTGGGGCACAACTCGCTGATCCCTTTACCTGCATTGTCCCGTTTGGTCTTTGTGACCAGGTAGTGACGTTCTCTCATTTTACAGGTGAAGACCACAGGCCACAGACTTAGGGTGTAGACCCAGGGTCCAAACATCATACCTCGGGCTTTGCCAGCTAAACTTCATTGTAATCAGCATGTCACATTTCCTTGCTTTAGATGGAATTATATTCACTTAGTTCATGTGTGTGTATATACATATATGTATTTATTAAGACAAAATTCATACACCATAAATTTCACCCTTTTGAAATGGGCAACTCAGTGGTTTTTGCTATATTCACAAGGTTGTGCAAGCATCGCCACTTTATAATTCCAGAACATCTTTGTCACCCCGTACCCAGTAAACAGTCACTTCCATTCTCCTTTTCCCCAAGATCCTGGCAGCCACTTGTCTGCCTTCCATCTCTATGGAGTTACCTGTTCTGGTCAGTTCATATAAAAGGAATCATACAATATGTGGCCTTTTGTGTCTGGTTTCTTTCAGTTAGCATGTTTCACCTTGAAATATGCGGACTTCATTCCTTTTCATGGCTGCGTGATATTCCATCGTATGGCTAGATTACATTTTGTCTATCAGTTTTTCAATGTGATGGACATTTGGGTTGCTTCTACTTTTGATTTTTATGAATAACATTACTACAAACATTTGTGTACGACTCTTTATGCGAACATCTATTTTCAGGTTTCTTGGATATATTCTTCATTCCTAGTATAATTTTCTTGGATCTATTCAAATGCTTGGAATTGCTGGGTCACATGATAACTCTATGTTTAACTTTCCAAGGAACCACCAAACCGTTTTCCGCAATGGCTGCACCATTACATCCCCACCGGCAGGATGTGAGGGTTCCAGCTTACACATCCTAGCCAACACCGGTCTGTCTTTTTCATTGAACCCGTATCAGTGGGCGTGAGGTGGTATCTCACTGTAGTTTTGATTTGCATTCCCCTGGTGGCTAATCATGTTGAGCATTTTCATGTACATGTTGGTCATTTTGTCTCTCTCCTACTTTGCCTATTTTTAAGATTGGGTTATTTTTCTATTGTTGAGTTTCAGGCACTCTTTACATATTCTGGATACTAAGTCTTGATCAGATATAGGATTTTAAAATTTTTCCTCTCATTCTGAGTGTTGACTTTTTATGTTCTTGATAGTGTCCTTTGACATGCAAAATTTTAACAAAGTCCAGTTGAATCTGCCTTTTCTACGTTATTTTTTTAATGGCTGTCATACTTGTGTCTTAGGTGCATACAATAGGGAAACAATGAAGACTTGATGCAGTTGTCATTCAGAATACAGGGTAGGTGAGGCAGGCAGGGAAGAGATTCTTGATGGCACAAAGGCGGGAAACCGCTGATCTCAGCAGGCTCCCCTGGGACAGGGACGTATGTAGAATGGTAAATGACAATAACGGTGACGGGGCCAGAGAGCAGTAACTCTTTGTGCTTTGTGTTTGCTATTCATCCCACGTCATCCTGCCACCCCTCTTCTGATGTAGGATGGTTTTGCTTCACGTCGTACAGATCAAAAAATCGAGGCTCACAGAGCTCACCTGGGCTAGCGTCTCACAGCTTAACCGATGTGTCCAGAGCCCCTTTTCCTGTCCTGGCAACGTCCTGCACTGCCCTTTCCATAATAGCAGTGGAGACGCGGAGGGTCAACTGCGAGGGAGTGTGTTGGGGGACACAGGGAAGGGGTGGCCACCCACCCGGATTGGGGTGACAGGATGGCCTGGCCTTGTCCAGTGTCTCCAGTGCCCTTGAGGGGGGCAGGAGGTGCTGTGTCCTTGAACTTGTGACTGTGCATCTTATTATGGTTTGCTTGTACAGACTCTGGTTCTTTATGGGGTGGTGGGCATGGCCGTCCGGAAGGGTTGACCCGTGACGAGGGAAGATCCTTGCCCAGAGCCTTGGGGTTTGCGGGGCTGGCGGCTTGCTGTCGCTCCTCCCATAAGCGTGGTGTTTGGGGGGGCCTCTCCCTCCTCCCCCTTCAGCAGAAGCATCCCCCGGGTTCTCGGCTGTGTAGACCTCTGTGTGGGATTAAGCGGCTCTTCTTACATTTATACACCTGGAAACCTCATTATTTTAAGCTCCTCATGAGATGTCTCTGCACAAGACCAATGCTTCTTGGATTTTTTTTCACTACTTTTTAAAAACATGCTTTAAAAAGGCACAGCATTTTCCTCTGATAAATGGAACAGATGTGAAGGCTCCCGGTGCATTCCGTCATCGGAGCAGGTTTGTGTGTTAACTGTGACCAGTTGTCACAGACAACGTGCTGTGCCCGACTGATTCGACTGATTCGAGGCGCACAGTTCTCAAACCTGCCGGGCTGTGGGCTTGGTTAATTAGGGTTCCATTCCTAATCAGCGCCGGTCAGTTACAGAATGGGAGACAAGTAGCGTCAGTTATTGATCTGGCATTTTCAGCTGTCTCCACCGCCAACACGGATCGACTACGTGGGTGCGCTGGCTGACTGTATACAGTGGTCCCGAAAGAAAGATTCTACTGAGATGAAGGAGGTGGTCTTAGAGAAGGAATCCAGGTTTGAAGTCTGGCAGACCTGGGTTCCAATCCTGCTTCCACTGACTTCTGTCCCCTTGGGAAGTTTGTTTGCCTCTCTGAGCTTCCTCCTTTGTAGGAATTACACAATATCCTCCTGGTGAGTCAGAGATAATGTCTGCAAGGAGACTGGCAGAGGGCCTGGCATACAGGAGGTATCCTATAAATGTTCCTGTCATTGTTAACATGAATCAGAGGCTATTTCGTGGCCATAGGCGGCCCTAGCCTTGCTCATTAGCAGAGGATCTGGAAGGGGGACCACTTTCATGGTTATAATTTGAATTCTTTTTTTACTTGTATATATGACATTGGTTGGATTGGCCTCACAGGCAGGAATTGATACATTACATGATGCGTTAACTAGACTCCAAGGCTGGCGGGTGTGTTGTAATATTTCTCTTGTCTGGAATACGGCAGAGAACCAGGAGACGAATGAAAATGCCCCTTAAGGAAAGAGCCAGCAACGCAGGTTGCACAAGGTCTTCGTGATTGAAAGCTCCCCACGTCCCCGTTGGGAGAGGACCCCAAGCCTCCCGTCAGGGCTGTGGCCTCACAGCGCCACCATCATCCCGGGAACATGCCAGGCACGGGTCCCCTTCCCTGCCCCTCCTGTCATGACCCCATGCCACCTGCCCCAGAGCCTGCTAACTTTTGTTCTTGAATATAGCTCTCCAATATGTTTGCTTCTGTCCATTTCCATCCTAATGGTTAGAGTCCAGACTACTAGGCTGTTTTGTCTGGGCTGTTGTCATAGCCTGCTGAGGAGTCTGCCCACTTGTCATGCGTCCTGAGTGTAATCTGAATAGGCCGAGTGATCTCCTGGAAATGCAAGTCCGATAGACTCTGCATGCACACGCGTGTGCGCACAGACACACACACACACACACACACACACACACAGAGCTCAAACCTGTCGGTGGCTCTCGATCACTGTGGTTAACAGTTGGAACCCTCAGTGTGGCCCGCAAGGCCAGTGCGGTCTGACCTCATTGCGTTCCCACGTCACACGTATCCCCTCCCGCACTTTAGGTCCCCAGCTTGCCCTCGTGCTCACACCTGCCACAGGATCTTTGCACGTGTCCCGCCCCTCTGACCGCAGCAGGCTTCCCTTCCTCCTTGCTTCGCTAAGTCTTGCTCTTCCTTCAGGTCTCAGCTTGGCCATTACTTCCGCAGGAAGTTTTCCGTCCCTTTTCTGTCGCGGCGTAGCTGTCTGTCCCAGGCCTCCCTAGCGTCGTGCATGCCTCCCTTCTGGAACTCATCACAGTCATTAGTCTGCATGTGTTTGTGTGGTGATTTGTTAAATGTCTGATTCCCCCCAACATTAGACTGTAAACCTCTCGAAGGGGTAAAGACTGCCATTCTCTCAATTCAATAAACATTTGTTAAATTCTTTTACACGGAAGGTTCTGGACTAGATGCTACAAGGGATAAACAGATGAGAAGGCTATTTTAGCTCTTAAGGGACTGCATTCGTTATTTATAGCCATGTAACAAAATGCTCTGAACTTGTCATTTTAAAACAAAGGACATTTATTGTCTCATAGTTTCTGTGGACCAGGAATCCCAGCGTGTCCGGGCTGGGTGCTTCTGACTCAGGGTCTCTGTTACGGCTGTGGTCCCGCATAGGCGGGGGCTGCCGTCCCACACCAGGGCTTGGCTGGAGGAGGGTCCACTTCCAAGCTCACCCACGCGGTGGCAGGAAGGCCCCAGTCCTCATTGGCCGGACACGTCTGTTTTCTGCCACGTGGTCTCTCCTTAGGGCTACTCGAGACATGGCAGCTTCCTTCCCCCAGAGCAAAAGCTCTGAGAAAGGGAGACAGCAAGCGAGGATGGCCAAGACAGAAGCTGTAGTCCTCTGGTAACCTCATCTCAAGTGACATCCCATCACGGTGGCATCTTCTGTTGGTTGGAAGCCAGGCTCTAGGTCCAGTCCTCCCTCCTGCAAGGGTAGAGAGAATCGTAGAAGCGCGTGAGGAGCAGGAGGGAAGGGGTCAGCGGGGCTGTCTCAGAGGTTGCCTACCGCAGGGGGTTCGATCCCACAGGAAGCAGGATGCGGGAAGGAGGTGCACAGTACAGTCTACAAGGACGTTTGTCACCAGCGTCACAGGAAGGATGCAGAAGTATCTGGGCTGCCGGGAGAAGGGAGAGTTTGCATCTTGCCGGGGATTTGGGGCAACCCCTCTCGAAGGTGCCTGTGTTTGAGATGGCCCTGGCGCAGCGAATGGATTTCGGCAAGTACAGGTGAAATGCCAAGAGAGACCCTGGTTTATTCCTCTTTGATACTAAGTTCAAATGAATTTGGTTATCTGGTTCTAGCAGATCCGAAGCTAGAAGTCAGAGCCGGTGTGTGTGCTCTCTCTAGCAGACACGAAGAGCAAGTGCCAGCCACAGCTAGAAAGTGCATAATGAGGGCAGTGAATGTAAAGGACAGATTTAGGACTTCAAAGTGCATATTGGGTCTGGGACTGTTCGTTGTAGAATCACACCCTAGAAGCCTCTAAGGGAGATTGACCTGTTATAGGCCAACGAGTGACCATGCATAGTTTCGTGCATGCAGTGTATTTTGTTTCAGAAGGCAGAGTGTGGAGGAGTTTTAGAACATTTGACTTTAAACAAACCCGGTGACATAATAAAATTTGGGGTCCTTCAAGAAGGTGGGACCTCAGCCGGCTGTCCGAATTGAATTCTCCGCACCAGAAAGGCAAAGGAAAGATACACTAAATAAATACAACTTTTTCTAAATAAAAAAAAAAAATGCAGTTTGTACTTTTGTTGTATCAATACACCACAAATTTATTTTCAGTTTAATTCATAAAAGAGATGGGTGCCTTTTGGTTCCTGTTTTTACTAATTGACAAGTAAGTGAGGCCCTGGGCCGCTCTCTGAGTCATACATAGATTTGCAGTTCATCTCTTTACAGCAGGGTTTTTTTTTTTTTTATTTGCCTCTCAGAGAAATAGAGTTCATATATAGGTGAGAGTGTATCTATTTCTGGAGGCAGATGGATTAAAGGACCCACAAGACAGTGGCCTGTTGGCTTTTTTGATGTTCAGAATGAGTATCTGTGCCTCATACCCAGTTAACATGGAATGTACTTCTCCCATCCTTCCAACAGCACCCGGGCCTGGAGGTACTCAATTCTGATTGATCTCTGGGTCTGTTTTTTCCACGAACATTTGTCCATTTATTACAGAGTAGGAGAAAGTGAAGGGGCGTCGGTGTGAGATTTGAATCGTGGTCCTGCCTCCCACTGCTGGTGTGACCTTGGGTAGCTTCCTGCACCTCTCTGAGTCTTCACTGCTTCCCCTGCATGATCGAGATACCGTTCCCTACCTTGCCAGAGTTTTGCCTGGAATCAAATATCATGTGGCAATTACCCGATTCAATCCCTCGCACTTCTCGGTTGCTTGACAAATGGGAGTTCTTTTCAAAGCGTTGTATAAAAGACAATAAATATTCTCCTAATCTCTCCCCCACCTGCACCCTATGAGGATGTCTATCGGATCATTAATAATGGTCCTTTAAAAGCCTGTTCATGTATTGTCACCCCCGTTAGACTCTAAACTTTACCCAGGCAAGTGCCACGCCTTGTTTTCTGTTACCGTGTACTTTATTTTATCCCCCTCGTCCATTGTAACTCACGTATTTTTAAGAAGTTTCCTTAAGTCATGTACACGCAGTGAAGTCTACATGTAATCATTACCTCCCTACCACTTCTAAACATGTAACCTTGACATGCTCTACCTCTAGTCATTCCTTCGTGAAAATGTTGCACAATATTATTGCCCGCTACTAGAGTTCTACCTTGTGCAAGCTGCCACCCTCAGATTACTCAATATTGGTGTTATGAATTTTATAGTCCATTCTCATATTGATGTAACAATACATTCGCCGGTTTCTTTGCTAGCTATTATTCCTTGCACATCAGTTTTTCTCTCTGAATATCATTTTCTTCTTCTTGAAGTACATCCTTTCTTTTAGTGCTTTTGGTGAAGGTCTAAGAGTGTGGTAAGCATTCTTTTGCTGGAGACGCCTGATTTTTACCCTGGCTTTTGAGTGATAGTTTAGTTAGGTGAAGAATTTTTTAGGGGGGTGGTTATTTTCCTGAGCACTTTGGAAGTTTTATTCTGTTACCGTCTGGTATTTGTTTCTGCTGTTTGGAATTATGCTTCAGTTGAATGTTTGCCCTATGTTGGATACGCCTTACTTCTGCCTCTGGAGGTATTGAAGGTTTTGTTTTGTCTCTGATGTTCTGAAGTTTAAAGACGATATGTCTATGCATGTGTTAATTGTTATTTCTTCTGCTTTGCTTTTTGTTGTTTTTGAATTTAAGGATTCAGGTCTATGGTAGGTAGAATAATTTCCTCCCACCCTCAAAGTTGTTCATCTCCTAATCCCCGGAACCTGTGAATATGTTAGGTTACATGGCAAGGGGGAATTAAGGTTTCAGATGGAATTAAGGTTGCTAATCATCTGACCTTAAATAAAGAGGTTATCCTAGATTATCTGGATGGGCTCAATGTAATCACGAGGGTCTTTTGATGTAGAAGAGGTAAGCAGAATAGTCAGTGTAGAGTGATGCAAAGCAAGAAGGTGAAAGAGACTCACTGGCCATTACTGCTTGTGAAGCTGGAGGGAGGGCCCATGAACCAAGGAACGTGGGTGGCTTCTAGAAGCTCGAAAAGGCAGGGACATGGATGTTCCCTTAGGGCCTCCAGATAGGAACAGCCCTGCTGATGACTTGATTTCACCCAGTAAGCCTGCATCAGACTTCTGGTCTACAGAACTATAAGGTAATACATTTGCATTGTTTTAAGCTACTAAGCTTGTCGTAGCTTTTTATATTAGCCATAGGAAACAAATGCATCTTTCATCAATTGTGTAAAACTCTCATCCTTTATATCTTTACATACTGCCTTTCCCCCTCTTCTCTGTCAACTCCTGGTAGAACTCCTAAAGCACCTATTTTAAATCTTTTTGTCTTATCATTCTTGTCTTTAATCTCTCGTTTATATTTTCAGTCTGTTTTTCTGTGCTACCTTTGGGGCATTGCTTCCTGTCTTTCAGTTCACGTATTCTCCCTTTAGCTCCATCTAATCTGCTGTTCATCTCAGCAGATGTCCATGACATTGTTTGTCATTTGCAGAAGTGTTTTTTCCCCTCAAATTGATTTTTTCCCCATACACTCTTTTTTTTTCCTTATTATTCATATGTCTCATTTCCTCTCTGATTATTTTAAACATTCTTATGTTACAGTCTCTTTTAAATCATTCTTTTACTTGAAATTATGTTATGCAATCCTCTCATTTGTTGAGTATGCCATCTTGTGTTTCCTCAAGTGTTTCGTAACTTTTGATTGTGAGCTCATCTTCAGCAGGGATTTTTTATTTCCTGTGTAAGTCCCATGCAGCCTGGGTTACGGTTTCTCTCCAGAGTACTTTTACACTTATTTCTTCTATCAGATGTCTCAAGGATATATCACTAACTCATGTCCAATTCCCATGTCAATTTTTTTTTTTAACTTGTATATTCCTCCCCATGTGCTTATGGTAACTCAGAACTTCAAATCCATGTATAGGGCAGGCTTGGGCTTTTAAGTTCTTGTGGGGGATTTTTCCTATGCCAAAGATAAATTGTTTGAGCAGCTTGTTCTGACTGTGGTGTGGGGAACAGGTGGCAGAAGGACCAGAAGGGGGTGTGTTCATTAATGGTAGAGCCATATTCCAGCAGAGACTTCCCGTCTCCAAAGCCTGCACCCTCTCAGCCTGGCCACACTGCCGTGAGTCGTCATGAATACCCAGGCACCCAGGGGAGATCGTGTAGTCAGGATGGACGGTGTCAGCTGCAGGAGTGTGATTGGAAGGAGCCGGGGTGTGTGCAGGGCTGCAGGGGCTGGTTCAGCCAGAGCCCAGACTTCGAGCTTCTGGGTGATACTTTGGCCTCCGCACCCAGCACGTGTGGGGCAGGGGCTCAGCTTCAGACCCTGGCTCCATCGTAAATTCCAGTCTGGTGCAGCAGAGACTGCTGCTCCTGTGGCCGGGCTGCTCTTACGTGGAGGGCTTTAGATAAAAGACCCTGCTACCTTGAGAGGCATGTGGCCCGTGGGGAAGGCTGTGGGCCCCAGAGCACGACTTTCCGAGTCCAAGTCCAGCTGCACCACATCCCTGCAAACCACGCAAACTCACCGTGCTTTGATTTCTTCATTAATAAGATGGGACTTGAACAACATAACTCTCTTATAAGGCTAAGCAAGTTCATATATTAAAGCAGCACTTATCAAGCGATAACATGCATCGAATTCCCTGGGGTCTTGTACAAATGCAGAGTCTCACGCCATAGGTCTGGGTTGGGGCCTGGGTAGAATTAATGGAGCCGTCTAGAGATGGCTCATGTACCTCCCCTGGGCTGTGCACAGAACTGGCTTTCCATACCTTACAAAGGGCTAAGCAAGCAAATGCCAGGAGAAGGTTCGCAGAGATTTTCTAGGGGTCGAGTGATGCCCAGCGGGCATCCGGGTCTGCAGGCGGGGACCACACCGCCTCCCGATCGGCCCTCTTCCGCCTGCTCTGGGGATGGTGCTGGCAAGCTTGGGTTTTGCTAAGTGTTTCTGTCCTTGGGCTGGACGTGTGCTTGTACTCAGGGGAGGCTCCCTGCGCAGGCAGACGCTCAGGGGTCAGGGCTCTGGGCGACTCGCGGTCTGAAAGCCCCCGGCTTACAGCGTAGACGCTTAACGTCCCTGCACGCTCCTCTCCGCCTGCAGATCATGAAGGAGGTCCGGCGTGCGCTCTGCAATGCGGCCACGGACGACAGCAAGCTGCTGCTGCTCAGCGCCGTGGGCAGCGTGTTCTGCAGCGGCTTGGATTATTCCTACCTGATCGGCCGGTTGTCCAGTGACCGGCGGAAGGAGAGCACTCGGATCGCAGAGGCCATCAGGTGAGCTCCGCCCCTGGTCAGACGCTCTGGGGTCCCCCGTAGGATTCCCAAACAAAAATACGGGCTGCTTGGTTAGTTAAATTTGAATTTCAGACAACAGAGGGTTTTATTTTTAGCATAAATATGTCCCATGCAATATTTGGGACCTACTTAAATAAAAAAAAAATTGTTGCTTATTTATCTGAGATTTGAATTTGAATTGAGTATGCTGCATTTTATCTAAAACCTTAGTTCTGCCAAAATTTAGGGGTGCTTTGCTGTCTAGGTTAGATCCCACTTTCATTCTTTTGATCAAAAAGGGATTTTCTGTTAAGGCCTGTGTCTGGTCGGCCCATGTCTCAGCCACACCGCTCCCACCCTCTGCCTGGTGGTGGGTCACCCAACCCTGCCTCTGGGGAGTGGAATGCAGACAATTGCCGTCTCTGCAGGCAGGTGAGCTTCCCACGGGCAGAGAAGAGGGCGAGACGCGGAAGGAATTCTTCCTGATGCTTCAAAGGGAGCGCAGTTGCTGATGTATGAGCTAGCAAGGACACGGCAGGAAAGGGATGTCCCTGGACCCCTGGTTCCCAGCCCCAACGGCACAGGGAGGCCCGAGGGAGCGTTTGCAAGACCCAGATGCTTGGCAGCACCTCAGGGATTGTGAGTAATTCAGGCTGGGGCGGGGCCAGCGCATCTGTTGATTTGAAGTTCGCTGGGTGGTCCTCAGGTGCAGCCAGGGTGGAGGACAACCTGCCCCGTGCTAGCCAGGAGGTTTCGGCACCACTGACTGAGAACACTGAGAGGAACAGAAGATCCTTCTTTCTACGCGAGACAGAAGAAGAGGGCGAGGGAGGAGGCAATGTGGCCCGAGGAGGGCTGGGAGCTTCCAGGGAGGGTGGGTGGAGCGTGGACGATGTCACTGTGGAGAGCGACACGGGGTACCGGTGGGGTCAGCAAGAGACCCCGGCTCGCCCATCATCACCAGCGTCCTTTACAGCCAGCATTCCTGGCTCTCCCAGCTCGGGGGTTCCCCTCGGAGGCCACACACAAGAGTCGGGGACTCGAGGTGACACCGAAGCATTCCGCAGAGAACATGTTGTGGATTTCCAGAGAAGGGCCCGAGTGAAGGGCGCTGGTGCTGGAAGGAGCTTGGTCCATGCTGCAAGTTCTGTGCCCGCTCCTGCGCGCTTTCCAGGCGTATCGACACGTCTGTGGTCTGAGAAGTCCCTTGTGAATGAATGAGCTTCATTCAAATCCAGCGGGGCTGAGACAACTCTTGGACACAGAACCATCCCGTCTCCGTGTAACTGACTGACATCCCTTGCAGTCGTCTTGGGACGTGCTCTCGGCAGGGCCGGCCGCCGGGGGGACGTGCCGCCTGGCCCTGCCCCGTCTGCGGACCCCGTCCTCATCCTTGCCTAAGGAAAACCTGCACACACGTGATCGGGGCACCGTGTTCGCTCTGCAGGAGTTCGATGAATGAACTCGCAGAGGTGGGGAGAGCTCAGGCGATACATGCACCTGGAGCCCCTCTCTAAGACCTGTCCAGAAGAAAGGCTGCCCCGCCCTGCCCTGCACTCGTCGGAGGTGACATGGTGGCTTGCTCAGGCGTGGTATTCAGGAAGGCAGCGTGGGCTGGCGGGGGCCTGTGTGGTGCGTGGAAGCTGCCTGAGCTCAAAGCCACCTCCGCACCTGCTGGTGGTGTAGCCTTTGGCATGTCACTGGTCTCTCTGGCCTTACTGGCTCATCTGGAGAACAGGAACAATCAAAGCGACGGTGCTATATCCTGAGCGGTGGGCTGCTAGGCCAAGGAGCAATCAGATACCCCACGTGCAATGCTTGGGCTGCTCCTGCCGATCATGAGTGCTTAGAATAAGAAGAAGGAATTATTGTTGTCACTATGGCCGTTACTTCCGACCATGAGTTCTGGCTAAGCTGAGTCTGAGCATGGAGCGGGTTCCTCGAGGCAGAGCGGCAGCCGCCGTGGGCATCTGGTCCCCGCAGGCCCCGTACTGGCTGACGCGACTCTGAGCTTTGGCAGTGGGAGGGCTGCCCACCCTGGCTCTGATTAAAGAGAGTGGGTAACTAAGTGGGTCACAAAAGACATGCCAGTTGCTGCAGGGGAAATCCAGGTATCCCTGCAAGCAAAATTTTGTTGCTGAATCTGCCTTAGGCTAGAAGGATGGATCCCAGATCACTGTGAGAATCCAGCGGAAGCTGTGCCCGCCCTTCCGGGCGGATGCGTTACCCGTAAGAAAGCAGCAGGGACCACGCGGTCCCTGTGTCGGGCACTGTGGACCGTGTCTTCCTTTCATTCTCATCCGGCCCCATATGTGGGGAGACGTCATTGGCTTTGCCATTTCACAGAGGGACAAAACGAGGCTCCGGACATCAGGCAACTTGTCCAAGATCTTACCAACTAGCTAGGGACAGAGTTGATACTTGACCCGAGTCTTCCAGACTCTGAAGTTCCTGCTCCTCTGCCATGCCGGAGCAGCCCAGCGGCGTGGTCGGGCAGAAGCCACAGGGCCCGGGTCGAGCAGAGGAGGCTGCAGGGGCCGTGGCAGCTCGGTGGCTGAGGAGGCCGAGGAGGCCGGGGGACAGCCTCCCGAGCGCAGCCCGGCCACTGCAGTTGGGATCAGATACCTGAGCCGCAGGGCCTGTAATGCAATATCCTGTTTGCTGTCTGGCTCCTTGTGATAGAGATCGGCCACCTGAAGTGAGAGAAAAAGGATGGGGTGGGGTGGGGGGGTGCCCGCATCACATTTTTATATCAAGGAAATGAAATGAGAGGCGGATTGGAATGACACAGGAGGGGCTCGGGTGGAGGATCGGAGCTCTGCAGTCTTGGTCCCCTTTGCCCTCCTGCGTGGCAGGGGATCCCTGATGCCCTTGTGCAGAGCTCAGGTTGGAAACCACAGAGCCAAAGGCTGTGGGGTCCTGAATGGGGAAGGCTCCGGAAGGTCACGAGGGCTGCCGTCCATTCTGCAGCCCATTCCTGAAGGGCTGTCGTGTGGTGGACAGAGCCCAGGTGGTGGGAGTATCAGGCCCACACGAGGCCCACAGCAGAGAGACATGGACCCTCTTTTACTGAATGCATTCAACAAAGGCAGGACGGTACATCCTCAGGATGTGATGGAGGGAGTTCTGCCCCAAGAGGAAGGCATCCAGGAGTCTTAAAGTCCCTCCTAGCTCTGAGATCCAAGACTCCGGAATTGTACGAAGGCACTCAAGAATGGGATGCTTGACAAAAGTCACCCAAACCCTGGGGTTCCATGGATCCTACAAAGAATCCTCATGTCCCCTGCAGTCTCTGAATTGCATTTGGTAAAAAGCGCTTTCAACAGCCAGTGTGACCTGAGCTGAAACTCACCATGAGGTCAGGAAGTGAAGCCAGGAGATGGGCCACTGGGAGACCAGGTGTCAGAGCATCCTGGTGCGAGGACTCCCTCTTTGAAGCGGTGTCTTTTTGGGGTCTGCTGCAGTGGGGCCAGCAGTGACTGAGGTGACACCACCATCGCAGGCAAAGTGTTGCCTCCAGTCTGGGCCAAAGGGGTGTACTTTTATGACGACTTATGTAGATCATAAGATGCTCCCCTAGCTCAGAAGAATGTTAAGCAGTCTTCTCACAGTTGAATCTGATCCCAACATATCACTGTGACACCCACATCTTTTGATAAGTGTTGTGGCCAGGAACAGTATCAACTGAGAAGGGATAAATCAGCTTGACATTTGTATTAGTTAAGTATTAGCTGCTGTAACAAACCAACCCCAAATATGGCTCACTTGTGAAGAAATGTACTTCTTGCATATGTAAATCTGAGACAGACAGGACTGATCAGCCCATGGCTGCCCTCCCAGTAGTGACTCGGGAACCCAGACTCCTTCCATTTTGTGGCTCAGCCGTGTCTTCCAAGACTGCCGTGCTTGTCCAGATGAACAGGCTTGGAGGACTGCATGGTGGGAGGTTTGTGTGCACCTGGAAGTGGTGCATGTGGTTTCTACCCACATCCCATTTCCCCAGCCAGCTGCAGGGGAGGCTGGGAAATGTGGTCGATCAGTGGACCTAGACCCAGGGAAAACAGGGTGATGAGGAGCTGGTTTGCCATCGCCGTACCTCTGCCCTTGTTCTGGGAGATGCGTGTATTTATTCAACAACTATTTACTGAGCACTAATTCCAACACTGATGGAGGCCAAGCAGGGCCCCAGGAGGGGCCCCAGACCTGTGGGTGTCCTTAAGGAGCTAAAGGGGAAGCAGAATCCAAACAGGAGCAAGCAAGCGAATAATTAGTGAGGGTAATTGCAAATTGTGATAACGGTGTTTTCTAAGAACTCTCAGAGGTCTGTGTGGCTCATGCACAGTGGGCAGGGGTGAGCGTGAAGTGAGAGAAGCCTGGGGAAGTAAGCCAAGGCAGACCAAGGTCAGCTCAAGGTCACGGGCCTTTGGATTTTATTCTTGTGAGTTCTTGGTAATTTCCAACCTTCCAGCTGAGAATAGTGAAGGATGCAGGCTTTACCAGACATCCTATATCTTTGCTTCTTGTCCAGATGAATATTAAAATTTTATAGATCTTATACAGCAACTGGGGAAGAGGCAAAAAGCATTCTAAGGCAAGGGAAATAGAAGTTGCTGCCTGATGGCCCTGCTCACTAGCTAAAGATGCACGCTGTAACCTTGCTCCGTGCAGAAGGGCAGAGAGAGAAAATATCGTCCAAACCCATAGCCGTGCGTTTAGAAGTCTTATACCTATAAGGGAGTCCGGTATCCCTCCTTAATTTTAGTCAAAGCCATCCTAGCACATAGCCCTTGTGGGCATTTCAGAACTGTCTTTGATGAGTCTGGCATCCCTGCAGGTAATTCAGCGTCAGACCTCCCTAGAATTGCAAGAAGTTTTAAATGTCATCAATCCCAACCCGTGCCCACTATCTGAAGCTTGTATTCCCTCTACAGCATCACCCAGAGCGGTCAGTGAGCTAAAGTTAGAAAACCTCCAAGAACGAGGAATTCCTACCTCCCGAAGCCACCACCACCCCATCCCACCTTCCTTCTTTCTTTGGATTGAAACATGCCGCCCTGTGACACCCTCCGTTTGGTTCTGTTTCTTTTTCTAGTTCTGCACCGTAACAGGTTGTTTTCCTTAGGATGCATACATTATTGTCAGTATCCAGGGTGTCCATATAACTTCCTGTCTGAGCCACGGCTTTGGGGAGCGCTAGGAGGTGGTGAGTGGGTGCGTCGCTGGGACACTGGGCACGCACTGGGACAATCTGGGCAGACAAGGACGTGTAGCCACCCCATCAATACACCTCTGAAAATCGGGCAGCTCCATGGCTCAGCGTCCAGGGTAGTGAGGCCGTTGCCTGGCACCTGCTCACCTCTGGCGACATGAGGGTGCACCGTGGCGCCTGGGAGAATCAGGGGTGTGCGGTGGGGCTCGGCAGGCCGCAGGCCTCTCTTAAAGAGGGTCTTGTCTCTCCCCCCAGGGACTTTGTGAAGGCCTTCATCCAGTTTAAGAAGCCCATCGTGGTGGCCATCAACGGGCCGGCCCTGGGCCTGGGCGCCTCCATCCTGCCCCTCTGCGACATCGTGTGGGCCAGCGAGAAGGCCTGGTTCCAGACGCCGTACGCCACCATCCGCCTCACGCCCGCCGGCTGTTCCTCCTACACCTTCCCCCAGATCCTGGGCGTCGCGCTGGTAAGTGTCCTGCTCCCCAGGCGGCGTCCCTCGCGGATGCATGCGTTTGTCCCTGTCTCCGTCCTGGGGGTCTGTCTCAGCTTCCTCGGCCTCCCCAGAGGCCGGGCTGCCTCAGACAGAGCCTCCATGCTGTCAGTGGGGGG
>VBSM01000949.1:18456636-18494833 GCA_008086735.1 Cheirogaleus medius | reverse complement strand
TCTCCCTCTCTCTCCCTCTCTCTCCCTCTCTCTCTCTCTCTCTCTCTCTCTCTCTCTCTCGCCTTCCTTGTGGACCTACCTTTGCTCAGAGCAGGGACGCGGCCATGGGTGTCCCCTGGGCTCGCTGACAGTTTCACTTGCACCCAGAGAGGGAGAAAGACTCCTCCCCCACGCCTGCAGCTGGAAACCCCACAGAAGCGCTTTATTAATTAGGGTACAGCATCCCTTCTTCCCTAGACCCTCGTCACGGCCGGGTCACCGGCACCAAAATGTGCCCAGCCCAGGATGCCGCTGCACGCGGGGCCAGCCCGGCACGGGCTAAGGGACGTGGGCGGAGCTCCGTGCGCTCAGCCTCCCCCGCCTTTGCTTTTCCAGGCCAACGAGATGCTGTTCTGCGGGCGGAAGCTCACCGCCCAGGAGGCGTGCAGCAGGGGGCTGGTGTCGCAGGTCTTCTGGCCTACCACGTTCAGCCAGGAGGTCATGCTTCGGGTCAAGGAGATGGCGTCCTGCAGCACCGTGGTGAGTTCCCTGCCTCCCGTGTGCCTGTCCCTGTCCCTGTCGTAGGCCCATTCTACAGACGAGGACAGCAAGGCTCAGAGGGACTGATGGACCTGCCAGAGGTCACACAGGGAAGAAGCAAAAGACCCGTTAGCACACGCCTCTTCTCCGCAGGGACAGCTTGGCCCGGAGGGAGGCAGGGAGGTCGTTGCGTGTCCCCCGTCCCCTACAGGTGAGGGCACTCGCAGGAGAGATCCGTGCTCTGGGGCCGAGTCAAGTGCTAACCACAGGAGAGCACAGACACCTGTAGCTTTCAAAGAAACAGGAAGCAAAGGCAACGAAGGACGGAAAGGTTGACCCGGCGGCCCAGGGGTGACTGGCGGGAGAGAGCACGCCGTCTCCGGACGTCATGTCTCGCCTCCACTGAGCGCTCGGCACGTTTAAACCGAGGAGGCCTTGAAAATAGATAAATAAATAACACCTCCGCAGAGGCGCCGGGTTTTAATTAAGTGTTAATTTTATCTCCTGACAGCCACTCTGAGCACGGTAGGGAACTCTCTGGGGAAAGGTGGGGAAGGGGCCAGTCCCGGAGCCCAGACAGGGATGTGGGGGAAGAAGGCCCGGGACTCGCTCTGTGCTTTGCTCATCTCCTCGCGTGGGCACGCTTTCCATCTTCCTAGTGACTGGGATGGCCCATCTGTCCTGCTCTACTGGGGACTCTCCTGGTTTCAGTGCAGGAAGGCCTGCATCCCGGCAAACCCCGTAGTCTTGGGCAAACGGGTGGCTGATCACCTGGGTCGGCTTTGCGGAGAGGCAGGCGGAAGCGAGAGTGAGGGCGTGGGCGTCGGAGGGCCACAGGGAGGGCTGGCCGCAGCATGTGGTCCGTTGGCACAGGGGACGCCAGGGACGGGGCAGCTGGAAGGAAGGCAGGAGACGGGCCTCGAGCTGCTGCAGGGAAGGGTTTGGTGGCAGTGGCGAGACCCTCGGGGGAGGCCAGCAGTGGAGAGTGTACCCGAGGGAGGCAGGCTCTTAGGACAAGAACTACCGCAAGGAGGTCTCTGCTGTCAATAGGTGGGAATTTAAGAGCTTTGTGGGGCGGTTTCCTAAGAGAGGAGCCCACCCCCACAGAGCAGTGCCCTGGGCCTCGGGGAGGCCATGCTCTGACAAGACGTTCCCAGGGAGACCTGGCAGTCCCCCCCCCCCCGACTCTGCAGCCTCCAGCCCTCCCCGCCTGCTGGAGCCAGGAGTGGTGGTCTGGCCTCTTTACGTCTCAGGGAGTTTGGGGAGAGGCTGGGGGAGGCCAGCGAAGGACGAAGGATGCTCAGAGGCCTCTGCTCTGGCCTCGCCTCCGCCAGTGGGAACCAGCCAGACCTCGGTTTCCCTACTACACCCACCACCGAGTAGCCAGGCAGCCCTGGGCCACGGCACCTTGTTGAGTTTCAGGTTGTCCGTCTGTAACGCGGGGATGAAAATGCCGCCTCCTCGCAGAGAGAAGTACTTCTCATGGAACCTGTTGGTTAATGGGCATCGTAGTAGCATTGTCGTTATTATTACTATTATTACTGCAATTATTATTACTCATTACTATAATTATTATTACTATGATTATTATTACTATTATTACTATGGTTATTACTCGTTACTGCAGTAATTATTACTATGATTGCTGTGATTATTAGTCACGATTATGATTATTATTATTTAGATTGCCGTGATTGTTACTTATCACTATAATTTCTCTTACTATTATTGCTGCAATTATGACTAATACTTGTCACCACAGTGACGACCACCACATAGCCTGCACCAGAGCACTGCTGTTGGGCCGGGTCGGTGGGATCGTTCATGTCCCCGTGTCGGTCTGTGTTCCTAGTGGTCCTCGGGTTTGGTGTCATTGTTCCCGACAGATAATGAACATGAGGTGTGAAGAGGTTAAAGCTAAACTTTTTCAGGACACCTATAGAAAAGGACACTGTTTATGTCACCCCTGGGTAAAAGACAAGGCTCTCGTGGTCTGGGGTAGCATGGGCCACACTCCAGGGAGCGAGGGCTCAACACGTTGATGCATCCGGAACCCTTCCTGGCGGCGCCGGCAAGGTGGGCCGGGAAGGCCCGGCTGAAGGAGGCAGCCCGCTCTGGCTTTGCACGGCGGGGGTTGGCCGGCGCCTCGTGGGCTCGGGACCTGGTTCTGGAGCAGAGTCCCCAGGGCCCGGCTAAGCAGGCGTGTACCTTTCCCCACAGGTGTTGGAAGAGTCCAAATGCCTCGTTCGGAGCTTCTTGAAATCGGTGCTTGAAGACGTGAACGAGAAAGAATGCCTCATGCTCAAGCAGCTCTGGAGCTCCTCCAAGGGCCTGGACTCGCTGTTCAGCTACCTGCAGGACAAGATCTACGAAGTCTGAAGGGCCCAGTGCCCGAGGACGCCTGACTTCCAGCTCTGCCCCCGCGTTTCGGGAATCGGAGCCCGCGTCTGCCCCGGCCAAGGAGTTGGTCAAGGTGTCTCTTTATGCCTAGGGTTGTGTCCATTTCCTCGTGTCGTTCGGTTCCTCCTCATTGGTTTGATTTTGTGTAACAGATGGGAAACGCAGCACACTTGGCCTGGCCCGTGTCCCCGCCCCGCCTGGCCAGAGGGCTCTCGAGGGCTGTGTCTTCCCAGGGCTCTGCCGGGCACCGCTGTATTTGCCCCACTTGCTGAAATCCACCGTCACGGTCCAGGAAGGGGAAGGCCACTTCCCCCGTCCTTCCGACTCAGGCTGTGTCTACACAGTGCCTCTGGTTTGGAGACTTGGCTGTCCCTGTTCTCTGGGTACGTTCAGATCGGGTGTCAGGGGATGGTCAATCTTAGGGAAGTTCAAGGCCAATGAGCAGAACAGGGGTGTACACCCAGCTTCAGTCTCCTCTCCGATGCAAACCTGTGTGGCTATTAGGGCTTGGTCTTAAAACCCAATTGAGTGATTTACAAACCCAGATATTGTACATTTAGAAATGTTTTGTTAAATATATATTTTTAAAACAATGTAAGTGGAAAATTCTGATAATTTATGTGTATTATATGTAAAGCTAGTTTTGCAAAAACATGAACTACTAGGAAAATGTTTTTTCTTTAATCAGACTTATTTTATTTATTTATTTTTGTTTATATATTGTGAGATCTGTTGTTCACACAGATAACTATTTTCATACTGCCCTGGACCAAATCCCGTACCAAGGTTCATGCTGTTTGGTGCATTCTAGCAGTGAACCACATAGAAATAAAATTCAGGGAGATGAAGACGGATGGATTTCTGTGGATAAAAAGGAATAGCTCTACACCAAATCCTCGATGTGTAAAACGGTTCTCAGCTGTTATAATCTAATACAAGTTGTTTAGGCTTATCCTTAGGAGAGATCTTGGGAGGGTTTTCTCTTCACTCTGCCATCTTTAAGGCGATAAATGGTCCTGAAACAGACCCCAGTCCCCAATAGTGTGACATCAGGAATGGGGGGGGCAGAGGCCCTACCTGGGGACGGCATATTGTTTAGAGTAAGACTTTTCTTTGAGACAAATGCCTAAACTTGGATTTTTGGAGTTCATTTCTTCCACGTGGTCGGTGATTTCTGGTGGTGGCCTGCCGGCGTGGTGGGGAAAAGTCCCCGCTCTGCTGAGCCGTCTGTAGAAGGTCTGGATCTTTTTGCCGCCAGAAGCCTGAATGACCCACCTTTTCTCTAGTTGTTTGCTCACGTAAGGGAGCAATGACCAGGGAGGAGTTCTCCTTGCCCGGGTGTCCCTGGCGTGCAGCTGTATTCAGACGGTCAGCCTCGAGTCCCTGGATCAGCTGTGGACAGGGAAGGGTTTGGGGTGTGGCTTTGGTTGGTGAGGAGAAAGGTAAAAACATCAAGGTTAGAACAGAACCGTGGAAGCGGCGTGTTCTGTGCGAGGCTTAGACCTGCCGTGAGGGTCCAGCACCCAGAGAGAGTTAGACTCTCACGATAGCGGATTTTCCCACTTCTAGCGCAACCCCCCAGTATTCCCGGAGGCTCTTTGCTTTCCTTTTCTTCTCTCTTCCTGTTAGGTGTCTGTCTCCCTTGGCTCTTCCTCAGAGAGAGGGGAGTAAGGCAGCAGGAGGGGGGCACAGCCAGCAAAGGGGGGTGGGCTGGGAGGAGGGGGCATCATGGTTACAGTTCTCCATCTCTCTCTCAGATCCTTTATCTTCTTCTGCAGGTGACCAGGTGCACTGGGCAGGGCAGGTCAGGTGGAGGGAATTCGTGGCCCTGAGCTTTGAGTTTGAAAGAACAGGTGGAGTGTCTCCACTAGAGCTAGAGATGTGCCTGTCAAGTTTATCTGGACTCCTGGTCCTTAAGATGCCCTTGGTTCCCTCTATGGAAAGCCTCTCTCCTGTAGAGTTCATGAGCGTCGAGAAAAAGAGGAAACTCCCCCTCTTCTCCTCCCTTCTGCTCCAGGCTGTGCTGTCCTGGCCATGGGGAGCTGGAAGGGACAGCTACACTGGTGGACTCCAGCCAGGAAGATGGAATTGAAGTCCTGTGTACCCTACCCCTTGTGCACAGATCCTGTAGGGACCGCAGACCTGTGTGTACTACAGGGATTCCTACAGGGAAGCACCTGCTTTCACCCAAATGCCTGTTGTCACAGTTCCACCTGGGTTTTGTCTCCTCCTTTGAGCAAGCAAATGTGTGCTTTCCAAAACGCTCAGACAAACGCTGTTCTTGTGTGTCGTGGCAGATAGTCTACTGCTAAGTCCTCTGTAGAGAGAGCCCCTTGTTTCTGTCCAGCATCTGCTTGGGGGCAGTCATAATCAACATCTACAGAAGTGGTATCAGGATTCTAGTTGGAGATGGAAGGGGATGTTTAGAAATTCCTTTTGATCAGTGTTCACCTTTGTTCTCTGCTGAGAGAACCAGAAATATCTTAGCTTTGGATGTATCATCAAATCTAAACCTGTAACCATGTCAATGATCTCTGATGACTAAGACAGGAATGCAAAACCTTCTCTAAGGTGGAATTCATGCCATTGATTTGTAAGTTCTGTGTATAACAGGAGGCATTTAAAAAGACAGTCCATATTTTGGTTTCTGCATACAGGCAATTCGATAAGCGTATTCCACCCATCGGGCCAAAGCAGGTGCAGTCTGTTTGCTACAGGGTAGACGGAACCACTGACTTTTTCACTTTCTGGGTAGTTGTTTTGACAGTGCCTAGGTGACATCCAGGTAACTTACAGCCAGTCCATCTGGGATGGAAAACACCAGACTTGTGGTTGTGTCCTGGTTTGCCCCATGGCTTTCTTGAGATAGGGCTCAGACTTTCAGTTTCCATCTTCCATATCGGTGCCTTTCTCCTCTCTCTCCACCCTCCTTCGTTCCCATCCCATGTATCACTCCCCAGAGCCTGGGAAGGTCTTTGAGGAGTTGTGGCTGGTCTTGGCAGCCCCGTCACAGAATTACCTTTGGGTTTGGAAGAATAGCTGTGGATGGGAAGTTGAGGGTACCTGTCTAGTCAGGGATCCTTCCAGCAAGCCTTTCCTCCCCATCCTCTTTTTTTTTTTTTATTTTTTTTTTTTTCCATCTTGTAATGGGGGTACAAATATTGTTTGGGTTACATACATTGCCCCTCCCCCCCCTCCCCCCCACATGCCACCTCCCCATCCTCTTGACCGTGCATGAGAACTCCCCTTCTCTCTCTGCCTCAGCTCCTGAGCGTGGTTTGCTCCCAGCATCTTGTCGTGGAACCGTCAAGAGTTAACAGCCCCGTTCCAAGAGGACTTTTTGCAGAACTTTCGTTAAGGTGGTCAGACCTCCTTGCCATTCGGAAGCCACACCCTAATACTGATGTACTCACTGTCCCTTCCGGCATAGAAATAATAATGTCTGTGGGTAAAAACCATCAAAGTCACTTGTTAAGATGAAATTGGATTACTATGAGAAAGTAGTTGAGAATTGATTTAAACTATGATCCTTGTTTGGTATAGATTAAACTAGGAAATGTTCTCTCTGAAGCATGAAACTATGTTTTTCCCTCCCCCGTATGAAGTTTAGTAAGAAGATGGAGAAATAATAATCACAGTAGACTTTGAACAATGCAACTGTATCTCTGAATATCCACGTTTAAAAATAGCCTTGACTGAATGCTGAATTGCATTTCCCATTATTAATTGTTAGTTTAAAAGACTTTATAAACTTTTTTTAATTTGGAATCGAGTCACATCCATGCAATTTTCGAATCCGGTTTCTGTGGAAATTTTTTTAACAAAGAGAAACAAATAGAAACGTCTTCAGATCTTCTTAAGTGAATATTTAAAACACAGAATTGCTTCTCTTTTGTGTTTCTGTATTCAGATACTTAGATCTGGTGTATATATTAGTCTAGACACTCTCACTAATATACACAGTATTTAAGACTCTAAATGAGATTTCTTAAGTATTTTGTTTTATTCTCTGTAAATGGTTTTGTATAATCTTTAAAAATCTACACTTTGCCTTTGTAGATATTTAAGGGAAACCATTTGGGATTGTCTTGCATGTATATTTTTGTTGTAGATAAGTGTTGCTTAGTTATTTCTGCAAATTTTGGTTGAAATGCTTACAGACTTTAATACAGTATATATTTTCAAAATATAAACTTTTATATTTCTGTGATAAGTTAGGATATGCGTTTTAGGCAATCTTTTCCATTCATATCACTTCTTTTTCTTTCAAAAAATAGCATACTAGTTTGGTGCCAAGTTTTCTTTTTTCCTCTCCATTAGACTCTAATGCTCTTATATTGTCAGAGAGCAGGTTCATTTTCTTTTCCTTGAAGTCATTGAGTTTGAAGTATAATTTGGAAATGTATTGAATTTGTGAATAAGCCTTACCATTAGGATTGGTAAATTTTTCAACCTTTGCAACTACGTACGTAGTTTAAGATCTCCCCGTAAATTCTCACTGTGTGGCAGTTGATGGAGTTTGTGAACAGAGCCTTAAGCTTGTTGCAAAAAAAAAATAAAAAGGGTAATACGGGTTGTTTCCTCCATGCAACGTAAGCCATGCTGATGGGCACAGTGCTGTCTGTAATTCATGGCTAATCTGAAGAGTTTGGTTGAGTTGATGGCGGCAGGGACCAGATAGGCACCTCGGTGATTATCTTTGGCCATAGGAATGGACCAAGGACAGGTTTTCGGGAGCCTCCTTCATACTATTCACATGGTTTAGACACAGTCATAGGGAAGACTGCTGGTCCATCATTTGTTCCGAACAAATGGCATTTCCCGCTCCTGACCCCGTTCCTGGCTCCAGCCCCTGGTTCCTTGTAGATAACTTGGAAATGTCCAGTCTGGCTGGGGTCAGCTCTCCTTCAGAGATGCCAACAAAGTTTACATACGAGTCCTACTGTGTAGACAATCTGAAGTCAATTTTAGTTACACAATCAGCATTCCCATGTGTCCTCAGTGTCTTATCGATGAACTGTGTGTGTCAAGCCATACGAACCTGGAGTTAGCAGGGCAAAGGCAAGTTAGATGCAGAACATACGTTGTCAGCTGAGTCAGTCTCCCCAGGGCTGTTTGCATAAGTCGCAAGAGCTTATCTGCCGTGGGTCCGCTATGTCTGGGATCTGATACAACCACCCAGGATTTAGACTTAAACTTCATGAATGATGATTCCTTTTAGTTGTTCACACTTCAGTAGTCCAGGGCTATAGCAAGGCTAAAGTCAAGGTATTTGGTCCATCCCTAGAAAGTGTTGATAAAGTCAACTCATCAGCCATGAGCGCGGAGACCTGCTTCCGATATTTGCGGTGTGCATGGCAGTCAGAGAAACTGAAACCTAGTTTTGAGCGTCAGCTCTGGCATCCCTGTGGCTTGACCTTACCTCATCGACCCAGCATCACACCTGCTGCTTTAGCTCGTTATGTTGACCCTGGGAAGTTTGGAGGGTGTAGAGTTTTCCATCTTGTATTTAATTTGTCCCTGTGCCATTAGTCCCAGCTTGAAGTCATTTGCCAATGTCTACCTTGACAGGATTGTGACAATATTGCCTTTCATAAAACCAAGGACCAAAGAATTCCATTATTCCAACAAAGCACGAGTTTCACAGACTGTGGGCACGTCCGAACAGAGACGTGTGTACGCTTGGCGGTGCGGGGAAACTGCTCACCTCCACCAGCCTCACGCTCCCCCTGGCTGGCCATACAGACGGATTAGTTGTCACATCGAGAAGGCTCTGAAAGATGAGTTTCTGGTATTGAAACTCACGATCTCAGGTGGATGTGTCTGCTGTGTAGTCCCAAGGCTTTATCCATGTTGTAAAACAGGGGAGGTCTGGCATTCCTCCCAGTTATCTGACCAGTGTAGACTCTTCCATCTGAATATGAACCTCCCGCGTGTATTTTTGAGATGCGTCTACACTGAACGGTAGGATCCTGCAATTGCCAAATTTCTGCCTCCTTTTGTTCTATATCGACCCATTTCCAATTCCTGTTTGGTATGGGAAGCATTTTCTCCAATTCTCATACAAGGTGGTGCTCCATTGTCCTTCATGACGGAATCATTGATCCATTAACCAGTTGAGAAGCCACTGATGGCGAGGAAGTGATGTTCTTCTGGTAAGGCTTATTACCAAACCTCTGATAATGAAGCAGGCTACCAAAAAAACCTATCCAGCCCACCCTAGGAGTGTTTGGATTTGATCATGGATGTAGCACACACACCAAAATCCACCGAGACCTTTGCAAAATTAGGCTACTTGTTTTATTTTGCCAGATTATCATGGGAGAGTCTTTAACTAGTTCTGAATATTTGTAAGTATGAGTACTTCATAGGATTATAAAGCAGGTACAGCTGACCCTTTCTCACCACGCTGTAAATATTTCCTGAGACTGGGTGCAGTACTGAGGGGTAATAATCTTCTGATTTATCAAATGCTGACTGTCTAGAGCAAATTGTACACTCTCTTTGTGAATGGTCCTGTAACGTGTATGAACACATTTCTGGGTGCCTTAGAAGTTGTATTTTTCATGTGTGCTAATATGCAGTATTTATACATTGTGAGAAGCTGCTTTGAATAAAAAGGTTGAAACTTCGTCTCCACTCGCTTGCGTTCCTCCTTTTGCAGGCTGCACGCAAAGTTCACAGATACGTGCTGTGGTTTCTGCACAGAGAAGTGTCTGGGGCCTCCTGGGGTTAAGACATCTGGTATTTCCAGGTTGTATCTGGGTTCCTGGGGGAGCATAGGCACCTGACACCCCCGCCCTGATCTGGCAGTCACTGGGTCAGGTGACAGCTTGATGCCCGAGGATCCCAGAACTGGAGGTGACAGGAATAATTTTTCAGGGGGTTGGTACCAGCATTTACCCCTTCCCTGATTGCACAGAATGTTTCCTTGCACCGGCGACTCCCTCCTCAGTAGATAAACCTCCGTGGAGCGTGATCTTGTATAATCCCAGCCACTATGTGTGCGCTACGACGGCATTTGTCACTATGGACTTTTGCAAAGTCCTTGCACATACGTGCTCTTGTTGCATCAATCATCACAACATGGCTCTTAGGAAAGGCACCCTGATGAGGACCCCGCAGAGACACTCTGAGAGCTGCAGAAAAGAGTCAGGGGAAGTCTTTCAGGGGGCTGTGCTAACAGATTCTGGAAAAGTGATTTGCACAAGCTCAAGACCATCAATCCTTTCCTCCATCCATCCTGTCCATCCGTCCATCATCCAACCATCCATCCATCCATCATCCTTCCATCCGTCTGTCCATTTCTCCATTCTTCCATCCATCCAACAACCCTTCATGAGCACCCTGTTCTGTCTTGGGAGCCGCACAGGTGCTAGAGTGTGCACAGTACTTGGCCAGCCCCAGTCATAAAGGAGCCTGGCGTCTAGCAATGTGAGAAAGGTGGGTAAGGAGGAGAGAGACCCCGGGTCAATTTTGAAGGCAGACTGAGATTGCAGGGAAGGGGTTGTGGAGTGGGAGAGGGAGAGGGGGGCCGAGGGAGAGCCTGGGACTCCGGGTCCTGAGAAGCCAGAAACCTAGAATTGCCCCTAGGCGAGGCGGGGACAGCTCTGGGATTTGGAGGCGCGGGTCTGGGGAAAGGTGCCAGGACCCCAGCTGAGACCTGGCTTCGCAGGCACCAGGTGTTTGGCTTTGCTCAGCCTTTGGGGATGACAACTGCACCTGCCTCTAGGGGCTTTTTGAATATTAAAGGAGATTTATACACACAGAGGTTTATATGAGTCTGTGCGTAGGTATATATGGGACATTTCATATATGCAAAGTTTATTTTGGTACATAAATGGCATGGATATATAAAATTAGATTATAATGTATAGAAGTTGGAATATAGTCATTTTTAATGATTAAATGAGATTTGCATGAGATTTATATACATACATTGGTATATATAGTATTTAGAACAGTTGCTAACATATAGTCACTGTTTAATGATTGAGATTTTCATATATATGTGTATATGCAAGGTCTTATGTATAAGATTCATATGAATTAGATTATATATGTCATATAATTTTTAGTATAGTTGACACATAATCGCTCTAATGATTTAATGTGACTTACATAGATGTGTGTATATTGTGAGGTTTTGTATATGTGAGATTTATACGAATATGAAAGATATATATTTAAATGAGATTATATACATATCTACATGAGATTTTTATCTATATATAAAACGTTTAGAACAATTGTTGGCACAGTCATTCTGTAGTGATCAAATGAGCTTTACATATCTGCATGCAATTATATATGTACTAGACTTATCTAAAAACATGAGAGGTACATACGTACATACATACACAAGCCCACACGCATGCATATATCTTTAGGTTAGTTGTTGGCACAGCTTGCTGCTTAATCAGGAGTAGCCATATCAGTACTTACGCTGGTGAATGCCACAGGCAGGGCTGGGCCATGCCTGTCGGTGTGCTTTGGTGTGAGCACAGGCAGTTCTGGGCACCGCTGAAGCAGGGCCCAGGAGAAAGCTGGGCGTGGCATGGCCAAGCCCTCCTGCTCTCCCGGACAAGGACTGCAAGCGGGGTCTTTGCTGGCAGCCAAGTGGAGCAGTGTCCCGCAGAGAAACTCCTGGTTGAGGGTCCATGGCACCCTGTCTCTCCTCCTCTGTGGCCCCTGGGTCCCCATCTGTGTGTGGGGCTCGCGCTGCCTCTCCCAGGGCTGCTGAGAAGACTGAGCCTGTGTGTGGCCTGCACACTCTTCCCCCAGGGGTTCTGCAGAGCAGCCCCCTCCCAAGCTCTTGGATCCTGAAGTTTCTACCTCTCCACCGTCCCAACCCCTTTTCTGGAAACAGAGGTGGGGACAATGGACCAGAAATGGACCCGGAGCATCTCTAGGCTGGGCATGGAGCCCGGTCCTGGAGTCAGCATCCGGGGTCAGATGATCTGACCAGGACATCAGTCGGGAGTGGCCGGCCAAGAGCCCGAACCCAGGACCCAGCACGGAGTGGACAGTCGGGACAAGAGCCACCACCGGGAGGCTCAGGATGGGAGGTCAGAGGAGAATCCTGGAACTCCTGCAGGGCAGCTGCCATCCTGCCCAAGGACGGGAAGGGGACCATCCAGGGGACCAGGTGAGTGGGAGGCACCAGTGTGTGCATGAACCAGTGACAATTCCCCCTCCAGGACTGCTGATCTGTAACAAATATGGGGAGATTTTGCTGAGAGCAGTGGCTGGAGAGAGCGTAAAGGCGAGAATATTAGAGATTCGTAGGTTTTAGTGGAAAGAGCATAGTTCAAAGTCAAACAAACTTGTATTTAAGCCTCTGATTTGGCTTTGATGAATGACACCATCTTGGTTATGCCACTTGGCTTTCCTAATCTGTACAATGGGCACAATGACAGCATGGGAAGCTTGTGTGAACTAGGTGCAGAAAATGCCCAGAAGCGGGGCTGGCTTGCAGTAGGTGACCCATACATGTCATCTCTGACATGCATCTCCTCCCTTTTCCCTTGAAAGCAATGGAAACCTGGCTTTTATGGGTGAGGGTGGGTAGGGAGCGAAGGGGGAGGCAGAGGGAGACTCTGTGACTGTCACTGGGGACTGACATCCAAGCTGGTGTAATTCAAGAAGTGCCAGGAGACCCCACCCACTCGGGAAATCCCCAGCCAGATGGTGCCTTGTGGGTGTAACTTAATCACCTCCTGGATTCAGGGCCTTAAAAATGATCACAGCTGTAGTTCTGTGGTTGGGGTCTGTGGGTTTAGCCACCGTGTGCGGAGACACACACGCTCACATACACATACAAACAGAGCACTCGGGACATGCCTGCTGGGCCAAAGTAGGGAAGCCTGGTCCTTTCCCGCTGCTGTGGCTTTTGCCAGGACAGATGGCAGGGGCAGACACTGCCTCAAAGTGACAGAGGACCTGATGGGTCCCACCTTCGTGGCACACACGGTATCCCAGGGCACCACCTGTGCAGCCACTCTTGTTTACACTTTCACTTCCAAAGAGAAACACATGAGCTGCTTTCACTACCCTTCGGATGGCAACAAACAGTAACTGACAAAGAGGAGAACATTCAGATGTCTGGGCCAGGTTTTGGTGGACCAGCTCTGTGGTTGGCATTTTTTTTTTCTTTTTTAGCTTGTGGTCGTGTCTTCAAGATTGTATCCGCCTTGGCCACATTTCCTGTTTGATTGTGGAGAGTTTTGGTCCCTCTCCTCCTCCTCCTCATGTCTTGCATCATTCATCGTGTTCTCATAGTGACAGCCCCGGGGTTGCAGGAAAAGCTTGATATTGGGAATCAAACAGACTTGGAGGGTATCTTGGTTGCTCTCAAGTTTTTGGCAATTATGAACGCAGCTGCTATAAGCATTCCTGTGCGGCTTTATATGTTTGGAGTGAATACCTAGGAGTACAACTTCTGGGCGGTATGGCGAGACTATTTAGCTTTGCAAGAAAGTGGCTGTAGCATTTCACGTCCCCACCAGCAGCGAATGAGAGTTCCTGTTGCTCCGCATCCACGTTAGCATTTGATGGGGTTGGTTTTTTGGATTATAGCCACAGAGGGCACTTTAAAATTTCTAATACTGCGGGGGGAAGCTCTCTCTCCCCATCCTATGTTCCCACTGCTGCTAGCAACATGGGACCCCCCACCAATGGCCCAGAAGTGCTAGAGAGACAACTTGCACTTCTCTCTACTCGTTGTTCAAATTTCTCCGTGGGAGAGGAGGGTGCTCCCCTGATGGGTGAGACCCCAACATCCACTGGGGCTTGTTGACTGGGTCCCAGAGACAAAATGTGCATCTTGCCCCTGACTTGGGTGTGCCGCCTCGGAGGGAGGGCTGCCATTCCTTAGCTTCTCTGCCTAATAAGAGGAAGAGGAGGAGTATATTTGGGGAAGGAGGAAGATAAGAGGTCCTGTGGCGTTTTCTAGTCATGCTGTACAAGGGAGCTGAACGTGGATGGTTGTGCTCCCATGAATCAATCTTGAGACCCCAATTTTTTGCCCTTTGTGTTTCTCAGTTAGGTTTCCCCCAATATTCAATAATATCCCCATCGCCACAAGCAAAAATAGCCGTAGCAATTGCTCCTCATACAGTGATTAATTAGCACTGTGCAAACGACCAGTACCATCGCTGCCTATCCGTGATACGTCAGGTCCCGTAGTCAGTGTGCCACCTGTACTATGACTACATCGTGATCCTCACAACGAGCCCGAGAGTGATGTCTTACTGCCTCCGAGGAACTTGGCTCTTGGCTTCAAGAGATCGCACAGCCAGAACATGGCAGAATCACGCTTGGACTCTGCTCTGCCTGCATCGCCAGCCCGTACTAGTTCTGCTGCCCAACACGAGGTAGGGTGGGCGTGCTCCCGTACCTTGGGAGAAGTGAGGGAGAGTTTCTTTCTCTTCCCTCTTCAGTCCACTATCCACTCGTTTACTCGGGCCTCACTCAGAATGGGTTTCCCTGTTAGTTTCCAAATGAGGTTATTATCAAGGGAGAGAGATCATTCATTGATTTCCTTCCATAACCTGGGTGCGATACACTGACTTTTAGATCTGTTGTTTTCTTTAATATTTACAGCCAACCAATTGAGTGGGGGATATTATTATGCTCTTTTTACAGATGAGGAAACTGAAGCTCAAAGAGGTTAAGTAACTTTCCCAAGTCCATCACTAGTCCCAGCTAGCAAATGGCCATTGCTGGGTGTGTGGTATGGGGCTGCCTCATTTTAAAACCTGCGATCTTTACTCTGTACTGGTTTTTCTCATACGCTTTGATCTCGGGATCCTTTCATGCTCTTCGAAGCGGTTGAGCTGCAACCCCTAACGAGTTATCAGATTTAGGTTACGACCACCGTTCCTTCAGCTTCACCAAAAGGGAGACAACCAGACACTGTGTGCCTCCTCATGGGAGCACCCAACACCACGTGGAAAGCACCCCTGTAAATATTATCCAGCCTGATACGATCGTGCCTCTAAATTAAACCCCTAAAGTCCAGGAAATATAGAGAACAGAGAAATATGTTAAACAAAACTCCATCGATGCAATTAGTCAGATCTAGAATGTGGAAAACCACACAACAAAGTATTTCAGCATTTGGTGTCTTTACCAAGTGATTTTCAAAGAAAAACATGTCAATGGGATGAAGGAACCTAGGCGACATTTTCTACCAATTGCCATATGTAGACAACTCCAGATCCTAATCTGAGCAAAAAACTCTGTGTGTGTGAGACAATCTGAAATATTGGAACACTGAATGTTTCACATTACAGAATTGTTCGTTTTAAGATGGTTAATGATACTATGGTTATAGTTTTTAAAATGTCCTTAATATTTTAGAAATAATTATTTATGAAAAAAATGATTGAGGACCCCAAAGAGGTTATGTTTATATGAGTGATATCTACTGATATATTAGAATTAGATCAAAAAATGAAAAAAAATTATTAACTCACTTAAACATGACACTAATAAGCCCATTACCTATTAACACGAATAACATTTTTATGAAAAATAACTGTTTTCCAAAATAAAAAAAAATAACGTAAAGAGTGGCATTCTTTTGTATTTTTTCAAAATTTTTAAATGTCTGGTTTAATAGAAGACAGCTGGATTTTATATCTTCTTCTGCATTCAATCTGTCGTGATATCACACATCACGTAGCTTCCGGAATATTCGACCAGGCGCTCATGAGAGAGTGAGAGTGAAAAAGGCAAGTAACACCTTTGTATTATCAATATGACAATAGCTGGACTTCACAGGACCCCAGGAAAGTGTAAGGGACCCCCAGAGGTACCTGGACCATACTTTGAGAACTGCTGTTCCACGTCACAGAGCACCAAAGAGGATGGAGTTAGACACACCTCTCTAGGGGTTGCGGTGTTTAGTGCGAGCATCCTAGATTTGGCGGGTAGGTAGTAACGATGTGAGGACGGGGGCTTGGACTCAAAAGAAAGCAGCTCATAGATCCAGCTATACCTGGTGCAAGATTCATTCACAAGGAGTAAGAGAGTCTGACAGCTGGAGGAATCCTGGTGATAAAAGAGCAAGTATAAGGTGTCTCCAAATCAGGATTGAGCTTCACCAATCGTATTTCCCCCATTTTTTTTTAGATGAAGTAAGAGAACCCCAGAGAAGTGATTTGCCTCTGTCACACCTGGTCCACGGCATGGACCAAGGCTGGGTATGGAGGTGGAGCTCAGGGGAAGTTTTCTGCCTAGTTGCAGCTCAGCTCCTAGTGTTATGGTTTTGGGTCCAGTCTGAGCAAACCATGAGTTAATGTGTAAAAGTCATGGATTTTCAAGCTGTGGCTGTACCGGGATTCAGTTTAAGGGTTTTTCTATGGCATTCCCTATAGACAATTTTGAAAAATACCCAGAAACAGCTCCATGCCAGGAAAGGAAATGCCAAAACCAGCCTGATTAAGACCGAAACTCCAAATGTCATCGAATTTCCAAACATGTGCGATTTCTTGGTGAGTAGCGAGCGGTCGCCAGGGCTGCTGACTCATCAGGCTGGGAGCCAAGCGGCTGGGTTCTTTCCCACAAGAACGTTCCGGCAGCCGGCTGCCACTGTGGCCTGCCGTGGGGGCCCTTCTCGGGGCCTGACGTCCTCGCAGCTGACGATGGCTGGTCCCCACCGAGGGACGCGTCTTCATTCTCAACGTGTGCAGGGCCCGTGCACATCTGGCTTTGGAGACCCTGGCTGACAACTCAGGATCTCATCCTCCTTGCAATGGGCCCGTGGGGTTGACACAGAGTGGAAGGGGTGAAATCATGGGTCTGACCTCACGTGAATCCTTTAGCTTCCGGTTGTTAAAGCATCATGGAATTCTGATCTTTCTCTTAGGCGCCCGTATCCAAGTAGCGACCAAGTCTTCAGAAAGTGGCCTTCTCAGCATTGCTGTCCTGCATCCCGGCCTCTCATTCCTGCCACGACAGGTTCTTCCATCTCGTCTCCTCCAGCCTGTCTCCCAGATGGGCCCCCACCCTCCTGTATCACCCCGCACTGCCTAACCTTCACCTTTCTGATGTTCGCCCCATGTCTCTCCTACCTGTACTGTTCAGCCTTGCGCATACATATGTTTGTTTACATAGACTCCATTTAGTATATAAAATTTGACAATGCACCATAAACATCTATAAGATATACACACATATATATATATATATTTTTAAAAGACTTAGCTGTGAAAATAAAATTGTGCATCACATAAAATACTCTCAGATGTCCCCGTTGGTGTCACCACCCTTTGTAAAACTCTAAACCCATCCTTTACCCTGCAGCAAGAGGGGTCTTTTTAAAATGCAAATTTGAACATGTCACTCCCCGGATTCAAATCCTTCAAAGGCTTCATACCGGATTCGATTCAGGCGCCGTCCTGTATCTGAGCACTTGCTTTGCTTTCTCACCGGGCCAGCTCTAGCGACGTCCTGTCCTGCTCCCTCGGTGTTGGAACCAGGTTGTGGCTGTTGCTACTGCGGTGACAAATCCCAGTTGCCGACGGGCGCTCCCCCTGCCTCGAGCCTGCATGGCCGACGTCCTCTCCTGCCCATCGGCTCCCTGTTGACACCAGGTGTGAGGCACCGCAGGGCACACCTGGTGCTTGCATGTCAGAAACGCGGTTTATCACCCATGGGGCGGGGCATGCTGGCCAATGCCTCACAGAGGCCGTTATAAAGTCTCCCATCTTCCTTCCCTCACATGCGTGTTTCAGAGATGCAATCCTTCACGCAGTCTCTGCAAAGATGCAGGGCGAAGCCAAGCCGGTCACCTTGTCACCAAGTTGTGGCCAAACAGGCAATGACTTCCTTCTATCTGCTCTCTGTCTCTCGTCTTCTTCATTCCTCCTTTTGCTCACTTCTCCTCACTTCCCTGGGATTGCACTCCCAGGCTCGGTTTCCTAGGGAACCGTGGGCTGAAAGGGGTCCTCACCCTGAGGTCTTCGCAGACCTCATCTCTTCCCACGATGCCACGCCTCTCCTTTCTGCACCCGACAGTCCAACTTCTACAACCCACTCTTGGTTTCCCCTACCAGCCAGCAGTCTCACTTCCTCTGCTCACACTGGGTCCTTGTCCTCAAAACCTTTTTCCTGCTCATTCTGGGTGATTAATGACTATTCCTCTACCAGGACCTCATCGGGGGTCGCCTCCCCCAGGAATTCTCCCTGGCCCTCCTCCCTTGCCCATATAAGACTGATCATTCTTCTTCTTCTCCCTGTTGTATCTCCCCAGAATTCTCTGAAAACAGCTGCACTCTGATGCTGTATAGCACGTACTTATTCACTTATCTCACTCAAAAGTAAGTTTCGTAAGGGAAGAGACTTTTTGTGTTTGGTTCACTCTTGTGCCGGCTTTTGAATGAGTGAGTACCTGACCCCCTCAATGAGCTTGTATGTTCCCTGAGGGCAGGGCCACGTCTCACTTGTCACGGTGTCCCCGGCTGTCATTCTAGGGCCAGGCCAGGGGGTGCAGAGCAGAAGCTCAATACATATTGGATGAATGCATGAATAAAATTTAGTCTAAATCATTGAGCATTTATTGAGCAATCACGATGAGCAGAGAAGCACTCCTAACGCTACCCAGCTATCTCAGCACCGCACGAGGTTTCTCACACAAAGCAGACAGAGGCTGCGGATGAGTCATTACAAAACCAACTCAGTACTAAGAAGACAACCGAAAGATTCGAGCCTCTGCACGGCCAGTCAGCAGCTTGGTCTTCTGAGCGTGAGTCCCAGCTGGGTAGCACAAACCGTCGTGTTCATCCCGGGAGTCAGAAATGCCTGGACGAGTCCAGAGGGTGGTGGGGTGGCCTCATGGCGGCAATTTGCTGGGGGATTCCCGGGAAAGAGACATTGTTTGGGAAGATTGCATCCAGGCCGAGAAGCCTGGTCCAAGAACAGGGGCTGGGGACGGAGGAACACACACGCCCACTGGACTCCCCCGGTGCAAGGCAGCTGCAGTGGAACCCGAGCACAGCGTCAAAGAACCGCTTCATAGCAAAACTTGGTGGGGCGTTGCGAGCACAGAGCTGCGATGTTTTGTAACCAGGGAAACAGGATGCAGGGCGCGAGGTGACAGGTACTTTCCCAGGTGGGCTGGCTGTGGGAGCCCAGGATGGCATCGAGCTGGAGGACACAGTGCAGGGCAGTGGGGTGCTGTGCACAGCAGTGGGCGTTGCCATGGCGAGATGGCGCCGGAGCCGGCAAGCAGGGGTGCGGATACGGCAGGGCCCCTGGAATACCCCAGAGGGGCGTGTTCCTGACTTGCAAGCACGAGGCCGCTTGTCGACTCCCCTAGGGGAGATAAGGCAGCATCTCACGGGGCGGAGATGTGAAGATTAAATCGGAGAACAAAAGTGTTGGTATTGCAGTTTTATACATTTTATGATGTCAAATGAACATTGGTTCTAACCTATCTATTCACTAACTGATGGTAATTTATTTTATTATATAAGATGATTCATGCAAAGCCCTTCATTCAGTGTCTGGACATAGTAAGTTGCTTTTAGCTATTATTATTATTACAATTTTTAATGGTGTCGGTGCTAGTAAAATAACGGAGGAGTTTCAAAATGGGCTAGATGCTACTCAGGTGTGTGTGTGTGTGTGTCTTAGTCTGTTCAGGCAGCTATAGTGAAATTCCAGAAACCGGGAAGCCGATAAACAACTGAAAACCATTTCCCACAGCTCTATAGGCCGGGAAGTCCGAGATCCAGGCGCTGGCAGATCCGACGTCTGGGAAGGGCCACTTTCTCAGATGGCGCCGACCAGCTGTGTCCTTACGTGCTGGAAAGAGCGAGGGAGATCTCTCAGGCCTGTCGTAGAAGGACACCGATTGCATTCATGTGGGATTCGCCCTCGTGACCTAATCACCTCCCAAAGGCCCCACCTTCCTAAAACCATCACTTTGGTGATTAGGTTTCAACATGTGAATTTCGGGGGACACACACCTTCAGACTGTAGCAGCAGAGTCAGGGATAGAGAAATACATTCTGATTGCAATTACCATGACCCCTGTTTTCATGTCTAGACCAATACTAAGGCCTGAGAACACATGGGTCATACTTGCGTAAGTGTGTTGAACTTAGGAAAAAGAGAGGGAGAGAGGGGCTGAGAATGGAGACTTTCGGATTTCAGCTCAATCTTGGTTTAACCCACATGCTCTGGGTGCCTGCCACATGCCCCTGGGCTAGGCACTCTCCCCTTGCCAGCGTACTTAATCCTCCTGGAAGCTTCCTGAGGCAAGATTTCCCCCTGTAAAAGATAGGGAAACTGAGGCTCAGGGACTGGAAGATACCTAGGAAGCCTTGCTCTTCTCTTGTAAGAGATGAAGAGCTGAAGGCCTGCTCAGGTAAAGTCACTTGTCCAAGGTTCTTCTCACCTTATAAATAAAGTAACCAAGATATAGGAAGCATCAGACACCAGTCTAAGATCTTAGGCTGGTTAGAACCAGCAGCCAGCACCCACGCTGGAACCCTCCCCTCAGACTTCAGATCCATTCCTGCCCCACGGTGCTGTCTCAGATTTGAGAAAGGCCTTGAGGGTCCCAGGCTCAGTGGAGACGCAGGGGCTTTGGATCTTCACCCCTGGCTCTCAGAAGAACGTCCTGGTCCGGCCAAGGGGAGAGACGCCCGTGAGCTCAAGAACTGGTTTGGCTGAATGTTCTAAATTTAGAAGGGGACTTGGACGCACCCTCCATGGCTCTTGACTCTGGCCCAGAGCTGGAGCGCGTTGGTGTTTTTCCTCTTCGGTTTCCCTGCAGGGCAGGAAACCTGCTCCCCTCTCGGGTTCCTGAGGGCTCGGGCACCGGCGCCAGGTTTATAAATACCCTCGCCCTTCCCTGGCCCTCTGGCCCCAGCCGCGGCTCATTGGTGCTTGCAGGATTGATTCCTGGTGCAGCCTCCGCGCTCCACGCGCCCAGGCGATGACCAGAGAGGGTCTGCGGTGCAGATGTGCCACCACCTTGGGGACCCTGGCGACCGCGAGCTGCTGCCTCCTCGCCCGGGCTTGCTGGGCAGTCAGACGCCGTGTCCCGTGCAGGTAAAGGGCTTAGACGTGAGGTCTGCGTGCCGTTAAAGGGGGCGGGCGAGGAGAGGTCCTGGAATGGTGTCCGTGGGGTACTGGCGCGGGCCAGGCCTGCACTGGATGATTAATACAAACCAATCCTGTGAGCCGATAGCGAGTGTGGCCGCGTGCCAGTTAGTTCCCTGTGACACTTTCACAAGGACTGTTTGATTGACTGTCCCATGTGATCCGTGCATGTGTACGCTGACCCCGGGCCTCGGTGGTCCTGCTTTCTGGGCGAGGCACCTGCGGCTGCAAGAGGCGAACGAAGTGAGTCGTCCGAATCCCACAGCTGGTGCGCGGCAGGCACCAGAATTTTCTCCCTTTCCATATTGAGAGCGCCTCTTGCCTCTGATTCGTAGCACGCCGAGCAGCTCTGCAATGAGGGAAGTTTGAAGTCTCATAGAGTGGGGTTCAAATCACAGCGCAGCCCCTTGCTCTGAGAACCTGGACAGATCCTCTAAAGCTTGTCCGAGCCTCAGTTTGCTCACCTGTCGAATGGGAATGAGAGTAGAGTCAGTATGACGATTAATCGAGATTGTGTAAGACATTAACTTGGGAAATAACATTAGGCCCTGAATAAAGGGCAGTGAAAAATAATAATGAAAGCTAACATTTCCTCGAGCCTTCCGGCGTGTCAGGCCGTGTGCTATGCAAATTGCACGTTTTATCTCACACTCTCGGCCACCTTAGGGAGACATGCTTTTATTAACCCTATTTTTCAAAAGGGAAATCTGAGGGTCAAAGAAGCTCAGCGACTTGCCCACGGGCTCAGAGCTAGTCAGTGGTGAATTGTGGATGTGGATCCAGAGAGAGCAACTCGAGTCTATGTTCTTATCTCATCTATACTTCCTTCATCATCATCATCATTGTCGTCACTGTCATTATATCGTGATTATTGCTATTCTTTTATTTCCCTGTTAGGACCTCCTCGAGTGTAGGGTGGTCCCTACACCTGGTGCACAGTAGGTCTCAGCATGTCTGTGGGTTGGGAAAATTGGGTGAGCCGTATTGAAAGTACCTGCACGGAACAGGTGGTGAAAGTGTGTTAATTCCTGTCCTTTCCGATGGAGAGAAAGCGGGTACGTGTGTGTGGGGGGGTGATCCCGCCCCTGCCCCCATCTCCAACGGGCTGGAAGGTGGAGGCTGCAGTAAAGCCCCTCGTCCTCCCCTCAGCCCACTCCTGTAGACCCAGCTTGCAGGAAGGACTCCCTCCACCCGGCCTGTCTCCCTCCCCTTTCCCCCCAACCTTAGTCCCCTTTTTTCGCTCGACTCTACCCCCTTCCCGCATGGAAACCAGCCCCTCTGTGGCTCTGACTTTCAAACTCAGCAGTGGCGATCACAGTCGCCATAGCCACTGTCACTGACGTCCCCGGTGTGCTGGGCACTGCCACCTTATTAGCCCATTTTCCGGATGAGGAAACTGAGGCCCAGAGAGTTTCACTAGCATGCCCAAGTTTTCGTGGCAGTAAAAACGGCAGAGCAGGCAATTAAATTCGGGTCTAGAGGGAGCCGAAGGCCGTGTTTTTCCCACCATCCCACATTTCCCACGGAGCCCAGAAGGCGATGCGTGTGGGAGCGACTGGCACCCAGTAGGGGCTTTATAAATGCAAAGGACGGTCCAGCCCGGGGCCCAAAGGCAGGCCTTGGCGTCGGTTCAGCTTTGCAGGCTGGCTCTGTGCTGACTAGCGGTGGGACCTCGAGCAAGCGGCTTGGAGTCTTCAAAAAACCACCTGGGGTTTCAGTGTCACTGTCTGAGAAATGAGGACGGCAGGCAAACCTCGCAGTGCTGCTACGAGGATCCGATGATTGAGATCCACGTCTGACAACGCGTTCGGCCCACGGCAGGTGTTCCCGATCCATGAGCAACTCCTGCCCTTCTAGCTCCTCCTTGCCCTAGACCACAGTCTCTCGACCGCAGCGCTGTTGGTGCTTCGGGCTGGACAATTCCCTGTCGTGGGAGCCACCCCGGGCATGGCAGGTGTTTGCAGCACCCTTGGCCTCCGCCCACTCAGGGTCAGCTAGAACAACGTCAGGTATCTCCGGACATTGCCAAATGCCCCTGGTGGGGCAAGATCGCCCCTGTGAGAACCCCTGCCTTAGCCACATGCACCCCTGGATTCGCTGAAAACGGTGCACTTGGAAAGCAGCAGACAAAGGCGGAGCGGCCCTTCGGAGGACTGGCACCCGGCTCCCCGGCTCACCGTTTCAGCTGACAATGATCACAACAGAAGTGCCCTAATTGCCTGAGGATCGGGTTTCCTCTGGGGGGTCTTCTCTTTCATGCCTCCTGTTGCTGTTTATTTATACTCATCCCAATAAAAAGCGTGTGCTCAGCTGCACGGGGTATTAACGACGGGAGGGTTGCTCTAGACGGCACACCCGGGAGGCGGCTGCAAATCCACCCTCCAGAGGTTCCTCGTCTGCTGGATCTGCCGGGCGGGGCCTGCTGGGGCTGGGGCGGGTGCGTGCATGTGTGTTCTTGCACCGAGAGTGGGCATTTGTTGCCCCTCTGAGGTTGCACTTGTAATAACACAAGTGCCACCAGACGGGGTCCCTGCCGGCCCTGACTTCCTGCAGCCCATCCCAGGCCCCTGTGGCTTCCACCGTGACTCTTGGGAAGCCGAGACCCCCGGTAATCCCAGCTGGCTCGCTCCGCAGAGGGGAGCTAATGAAATTAATGAGGACACCGCACACGTGGGTAGCGCCTCGTTGTCGTCAACACGCTTTCTCAGTGGTGATCATCATGATAAGGATAATATTAAATGAAAAGCCTTTATGGAGCGCTGATTCTGTGCCAGCCACTACACTGTTCATTGGCTCATTCATTCGTGACAACAGTGAGTATCGAGTATTTATACTCCATAGCCTGTCATCATGACAGTGCTGGGGGAGTGAGAGACAACTGGGCCACTCCACCCCACCCCCACCCCGCCATCCACACAACGGTAGGCAGAGAATTGCGTAAAACATAATTTCAGTTACTGATGAACGGCGGGACCAACACAAAGCAGGGGACATGGCAGAGGTGTGCCAAGGGGAGTGGGGCTTCTCGAACATGTGGGCGTCATCAGGGAAGACCTTAGGCCAAAGCCTTAATGACAGATGACAAGGATATTCCCGGAAGAGGGACAGCCGAGCAAATGCCTGGAGGTGGCAGCAAGCTGGAAGGACTCCAGGAACAGAAGGGCGTTCAGGGCGGCAACGTCTCTCGGGAGAGACGTCGGGGGCAGGTAGGGAGGCCGTGCTCTGAGAGGCGGGAAGGGGCCAGGGGTTGGACTTTTCCAGCCGTGATAAAGCGTTGAAATTTTATTCTCAGTACGATGGAAGCCATGGGAAGGTTTTATGTCCCAAGGTGACAGGATCTAATAGAAGCTTATCAAAGCCTCCCCTTGTCTGCGGTGCAGAGAATGGATTAATGGGCCAAGAAGGAGCCCAGGGAGACCAGCGAGGAGGCGGATGAGTTTCCCGTTGCTGCTGTAACAGCTAACCCCAGACTGCGTGTGGCTTAGAAAATGCAAATGAATTACCCTATGGATTTATACGTCAGGGGTCTGAAACGGGTCTCCCTGGGCTACAATCACGGCGACTCAGGGCTTTAGTCCTTCTGAGGCTCCAGGGAGAAGCCAGTCTTTGTCTTTGCTGGCTTGTGGCTCCTTGCCCATCTTGAAACCAGAAACGCAGCATCTTTGACTCTGTCTCTCTTTCCGATCTCTTCTTCCATCATCCGCTCTCTTCCCACTTCGGCTATCCTGCCGTCCTCTCGTAAGGACGCCCCTGGTTACTCTGGGACCGCGCGGATAGCCCAGGATCATGTCCCCACCTCAAGGTCCCCAACTTACTCACATCTGCAAAGTCCCTTGTGCCCGGGAGGCCACACGTCCACAGGCTCTGGAGATCAGGATGTGGCTCTCGTCATTCTGCCGGCCACGGGAGACGAGCCCCGATGGCGGCTGGGACGGCGCCTGGGGACTGGCCCCGTGCGCTGGAGCGGTGGGCGCCCCAGGGGCTTATTGTGAGGCAGAACCTCCAGGGCTTGCTGCTGGGGGCTGGGGGCTGGGGGGCAAAGCCAGGAATGAATCCAGGAAGGCCCTTTACCGGGATGGGAGGAGGGGACAGGCTTGGGGGGTCGCCGACCAGGGCTCGGCCGTGCTTATTCGGAGATAACCCCCAGACAGTGGAGGCCAAGGTCAAGCAGGCAGTCGGATGGACCAGCCTAGCGTGGAGGGCAGAGAGGCCAGGGCTGGGGGCTTAAACGTGGGGTTACCAGCCTAGAGGTGGGGGTCAGCCACTGGACGGGGAGATCGCTGGGGAAGAAAGTGTCGGCGGGAGCAGCCGCTTGTGGACTTTCAAAGATGGACCAGAGGAGGAGCCAGCGAGAGGATGTCGCTCCTAAAGCACAGATCTGACCGTGCCGCCCGGATGCCCGGACGCCTCCCTTCTCTGAGCGACCAGCTTTGACATCTGCTCCTGGGAGCAGAGAGGGTCCCCAAGTTGAGTGGTGCTGACCCCGCGCCAGGCAGAGCCCTAAGTTCCGTACATGCACGGTTGCATTTTGGCCTCCCTCCCTCCCTCCCCTTCCTCCTACTCCTTTCCTTCCTTCTTCCTTTCTGCGCTCTTCCCTCCCTCCCTCCCTCCACAAGCCGTGCGCAGCCAGGCACGGGGGCCCAGGTGGGCATGAAAGCTCTTGTTCCCAGCTGAACCTTGAAATAATCTGAGGAGCTTCTAGAAAGTGTAGAGGTCAAGGCCACAGCCCAGAGCACTTGAATCGGCATTATGGGAGGGGGACGGGGAGTCAGGCTTCTGCACTTTTGGAAGTGTCTCTAGTTGATTGTGCTGATGCCCAGTGGGACTGGGAAGTCCTGGTGTAGGGGTCTAGACGTTTCACTGTACAGCTCTCCAAGTGAACGAACGAGAAACTGCAACCCTGACCAGAGAGATATGGCAGGGAGTGGGGTGGGGGGATTCTAGGGGAATCTGACTTGGCCAGGGAGGTTGGGGAGTGGCTTCACTGAGGAAGTGACCTTTGAGTTGAGATCTGAAGGACAGACGGGCAGGAGTGAACCAGATAAAGATGAACAGGATAAAGCACGCACAAAGGCCCTGTGGCAAGCGGGAGCATGGTGAGGACCAGGCTGTCAGGAGGAACTAGTGTGGCTGGAGCCATGAGGACTGGTTGGAGGGGGAGGTGGGGAGGGGTGGGAGCGACAGGGGGTGTGGCTGAGCGTGGAGTGGCGGGAGAGGAGGGCAGGAGCCAGACCAAGGTAGGAGCTTTGCGTTTATCCTGAGATCAAAGAGAAAGCACGAAGGGCGTCGAGCAAGGGCTGGCATGCCCACGCTCACAAACGCGCCGCGGCTGCAGGTGGAATGTGCGTGCAGGGGGTCCCAGAGTGCATTTCAGTGAGGCCAGCCGGGAGACCGCGGTGTGGTCCAGAGGGAGGTGAGGAACTGCGATCGTGGTGTTAGCGGTTAAGGAAAGCGGCCATGCCAGGGGCTAGGTCACTCGGCTGGGTGCACACACCAGCAAGTTCCAACCCGGCTCAATTGTCCTGTGACGCCCGCGTGCTCAGTCAACACAATTCCAACCACAGGGCTCCCCCTCAAGGAACCGTGACATTATTTTTGTGGGTCACGACCAACCAGCCTTTGCCAGACAAAGAAGAAAGAAAGAAAGAAAATAGGACAGAATGAAGTCGCAGTTTCTTCTGTATAGGAAAGGGAAGGATTGCTCCGTGGCTGCGCGCTTTTCTTTCGCGTGCGGATCTCCGCGTGTCTACGGGCAGGTGCGCCAGATGGTGACATAAAACCTATTTCTCTGGCTGGCCCTGGCTGCCCTGAGCGGCTCCCGCGTTCATTCGCCCTCTGCCCCCTTTCTCTCTCGCTGAGTCCGGGTCCTTTTGCAGTGAGTCATAGAGAGTCATTTCACCCCATTCTGCCATGCACCTCACTGTGTCTGACCATGCAGCGCCGTGGGACGGGAGGAAGGCTGGCAGAGAGTCCCCGTGGCCCAGCATCACCTCCACCCCCATCCCTGGCTCTCAGCGAGGCAGGAGCGGAGCTGCAGAGCTGAGGAGAGGCCTTTCATTTGTTTGATGTGAGACTTTGCCGCCAGCGAGGTCTGGCCTGGCCTAGCCTCCGAGAGAGAACGCACGCAGATGTCACCGGGAAAACCTCAGAGAACAAGAGACCAAGAGAATGCAGGGCTGCTCCTGTCTGCCTTCCACGCTGCCTTCTCCCTTGGCCCCGAGCCGGGGGATGTAAGGACGCTGGGCTTCTAAGTCCCCTAGAGTCTGTGTAGAGCCCCAAGCTGTGTAATTTAAGACAAATCCACCACTCTAAGCCTCAGTTTCCTCCTTTGCAGACCCCTGCCATTGTCTTTCCTAGCCATTGTCACTCTTGCAATGCTATGAACAACGCTTGCATTCCAGACAGATCTTCAGCTGGGCTGAAAAGAATGTCAAGGGAGACTCTCCCTTTCTAATCACCTATTTATCGACTCCCTTCTTCCTTGCCTCCCTCTACCTACATTCCTGGAATCCCTTGTATTAGCAGCTAATTCTAGCTGGTGAAATGTAGCCAGAGGTTCCTGCGGAAGGCTTTCCTTCTCCATTAAAGCCAGGCTCAAAGAAAACCACTGGTCTGTTCCCTCTTCTTCCTCTAGACATGGACATGGATGTCTGGAGACACAGCAGCTACTTTGAGACCATGAGGATGTTTGACAGAGATGAAAGAACAGAATGATAGAAGCACCTTTGTGACATCGCGACACACAGTGCTTATGAAATCAGTTCTTTCACTTGTAGGCAGATATAATTTTTGACTTATATAACAATCTATTCACAAGAGGTCTATCCATGATTTATTCATTCAGTAAATATTTGTGGAGTCCCTACTCTGTGCTAGACAGTGGAACTTTGAAGGTGAATCAAATTGGGATCCTGGCCTGAAAAGGCTTAAAGTCTAACTAACATAGGAGGTAAGAAATTTGGAATCCTCATAACAACCAGGGTCACCTTGCCCCTTAAGCTCTAGTTATGAATCGCGGGAACTCCTGTGAACTCCATGGTGGTTTTACAACCTTAAGTTCACATTTAGCTCTGACTTCTGGCTTCTGCTAGGAAGTTCCCATCTCTGAATCTGATCTCTGTTCCTTTATTTCTTCCAGCATGGATACAAGCATGAAACTTACCTTCTTTTATCAACCAATCAACCACCTCCTGCCAAAAAAATATCCCCGCTCAACCAAGACCTTGCTTTGTACAGTAAACTTGGCTAAAGGTCAGGGAGGCACACTCCCAAAAATTAAAAATGGAAAACGAAACAGCCTTGTCCTTAAAAGCCATTTGGTCTCTCCCACCCTCCCCACCCCCACACTCAGTTACTCCCATGGCCGGCTGTATCCTTGAATTAATATGCCCAGGGAAGATATGGTTGTGAAGGTTGGTTGAGGGTCTAAAGTCACAAGGCCTAGAGGCCGGTCAGACAATTTCTCTGAGGCTTGCTTTTCTTGTCGCGGAAGGGAGCTAACAAACCCACCTCGCAGAATTGGGGAGAGGGGCAGGGGGCAGTCCCTGGCACAGGGTCTAGGACACTGGAATATATTCTAGTTCTGTGTTCTCTGCCTGCCCTCAATTTCCCCCAAATAAATTCATTTAGAAAAAAAAGTTTCCATTTCAAGTAGAAAACCAGGCATTGCGGGGCTTTGTCTTCCTGTGATTCTGAACAGAAATGACAGGGAATGTGTCTTCCTTGTGACCCCGTGAACAGAGACATGGAGCGTTTTCCAAGGAGAAAATGGGACGTTTGGGACCACCGACATGGTCGGCCCTCTCAACGCCATTCCTGCAGACCACCGCACGTCCATCAAATCGTGCCCCCGTTACGGGGAATTTGAGGGAAATCCAATGTCTGTTGCGTTACTTTCAAATGCAGGAGTCCTCTTCCTCCTGTAAACTTGAGGAGTCTGGAGACCCCTCTGACACATCTTTTTTTAAAAAAATTGAGATAAAATAATATATTGTAAAGTTCACCCTTTTAATGTGTACAATTCAGTTGTATTTAGTGTATTCACCAAGTTGTGCAACCATCACCACCATCAAATTCTAGAATGTTTTTTATTACCTTAAAAAGAAGCCCTGCACCCATTAGGAGGCGCTCCCCACACCCCCATCTGCATCCATGGCAATCTCTGAGCTACGTTCTGTCTTTGTGGCCCCTCAGAGACCTCTGGCTCCAATGTCTCCAGTCTGTGAGCTGTGAACTCCCTTTTTAACTGCTTCAGCCCCAGCATCCCCCATGTTACCTTTGCTCCTGGATAAATAGATGGAATCTTCCCTAAGGACTATTTTGCATTAGCTGCTCAACATTTGAACTTCCTTCCTGTACTCGTAGAATTCCATGTTGTATGACATTGTAGGAGCAGTGGCTGCCTGTCTCTATTAAGGCTAAAAAAACTAGATCCATTCTTTTCCAGACTCCCTTGCAGCTAGTCCTTAGGTGGGTGAGCTATGCTTTCCAAGACTCTCTTGCAGCTATTCCTTAGACAGGTGTGCTAGGCTCAAGCCCAACCTATAACCTTGAATCTGGAGCCAGTGGCCTGAAAAATCAGGGACAGGAGAATCTTTGCTGGTAGCGTGTTGGTAGCAGGAGCAATGTCCCAGGCCCATGGGCAGCCACGGTGGGGGGGCCCACAGCCGTGGTGCCGTGCACAGTGGCACCAATGTCCCCATCGGGCTGGCTGGTTCTGATGCTGGCCATCTCTTAGGCTCCCCTCTTCCTGGCCATTGTTTCAGCTGGTCCTCCAGCCTTCTGGCTGTCGTGTGAGCTAGATTCTATCTATAAAATAGATTCTCTCTCAGTTAAAGGCATCCAGAGTTGGTTTCCATGCTTGAACTGAGAACTCCGTCTGGAAGAAGTGTTTTATAAGAGTGGAGTCTCAACCAGAACAAGTTCCTAGGGGTTCTTCCTTATTCCTGCGGCAGTGCCATGGTGAGCTGGTCCCTTCTCCTGGGACCGTCGCTTAGCAGCAGGTGAGCAGAGATGGAGATGGAATCTCAGCATCAAAGGTATATCAAAGGTGCCCCACCTGTGGTCCGTTTGTTTCTCTGAACCTCCTTGTTTAGCAACTGAGCAACCGGCTGCTTGTCCTCTGTCATGGGTATATGCAAATCATGTCCCCCACCAGAGATATGTTGATGTCTCAACCCCCAGTACCTTAGAATGTGACCTTACTTGGAAATAGGGCTGTTGCAGATGGGATTAGTCAAGATGAGGTGAGACTGGAGTAGGGTGGGCCGTTAATCCAATAGGACTGGTGTCCTTAGGAGAAGAGAGAGGAGGATGCAAGACACACACCCGGGGAGAATGCCACGTGACCACAGAGGCAGAGATTGGAGCGACGCAGCCGCAAGCTAAGGGTCGCCGGCTGCCACTACTTCTAGCTAGGAGGATGCAAGGAAGAATTTTAGCCTCCAGAACCGTGAGACTAATTTATATTGTTTTAAGCTACCCATTTTGTGCCCAAATTCCTGGCAACGCCTCTGCTTAACACCACAGCCTTCGAGGTAGGCAGAACAGGGTCTGAGTCCCAGCTCCACCGTCGGCCGCTGCTTGGGTAGAGAGCTGAGCTATCGACCTTCCTGGCATGTCCATTTCCTCACCTGCAAATCAGAGATGAACGTACCTCCTTCAAAGACTGCCAAACGTCTAGAGGAGTGCCCGGCGCATAAATGGAAACTATTAATGTTAACCAACTGCTTCTTGTCGGTTTCTGGCCCCCATTGTCGCTTCCTGTTCAGGGAAACAAGTCTAAACCCTGCTCTTAGAATATAGATCAATGCCAGGGATGATCCAAAAACAATGAATTCTCTTTTCAAAAGAAAAGGTAATTCCATGTGTGCTATGTTTTCTCCCCTTTTAAAAAATATTTTCCTGCACTTCTTGGTTGATGGTGCAGGAAAACCTCTTTCCCAGGAAGAGCGGGTACTCGCTCCCTCACAGGGGGTTGTCCACCGCCGCCTGAGGACAGAGCCCCCCTCCCCGCCAGCCCGGCTAGGACGGGGAGGGTGCGACCGCCACACGGCGCGGTCGGTGGGGGAATCTCGCCGCAACCTGCGGACGCTCAGAGCAGCTAGTGGCTTTAATATCCGCACTCTGTGGCTTCATCTCCACTCGAGATGGCTGTGCTGATTGTTGTGCAATAAAGCTGGAGTTATGGGGGTGGGGGGTGCGGGGTGCTGTCCCTGGTTATTGCATTTAGAAGCCACTGTCATACTCTTCAGGGAGAGACAGGGGTGATTTAGGTAATTTGGGACTCCAGGAGCCCAGGACGTTGATGGTTCCTTCTAACCCTGGGGATTTTATGACTCGAGGTCTGTGTCCACCCAGCAAAGCCAGTCTGCCGCTGACACGGGGAAGGGATCGAACGGGTGTGAGCACCTATCGGTGCCAGGTGACTTACATCCAAGCATCCATATTTATATTGCAAGAACCTTTAGGGCGTATTAGCCCAGCTTACCTAGAAACAGGCCCTGTGTCAGGTCTCCTGTGTGTGTGACGCCTTAAGGGAGGGTTCTCAGGGAAACTGGCAGAGGAGAGGGTGGGGGTGTAGACGGGAAGAAGCCCAGCGAGCCTGGGATTTCAGGCCAGGACCCGTGGAGGGGAGGTTTAATTTGCTCCTGCAGGGGGGCTCTGGAGGGGCCATTACTCTTTCCCTGGATACCCAGGGGTATGGCAGTCCCCTGCACCCATCGGTCACTGGCTGGGGTTCAGCAAGAATACACTCTCAGGTATTTGTAGCTCCCGTCTGTGCCTACAAAGTGGCTCCAATAACCCAGGGTCAGGTGGATGCAAAAGCCCCCAAGGCCGGCAGAAAAGCATGAGAAATAATAAAAAGGACCCAAGGGCACCTGGGTGGAAGCCACCAGTGTCTGCTCCCTGGAACACTTAGGATCACCATTTCACACGTGAAGAAACAGAGGCTCCCAGTCTGAAACAACACTCCCCGGAAAGGCGAGTGGCCGACTCAGGATTTGAACTTACGTTTCCAGAGCGTCTGTTCTTTCCTCTACACTGTGATTGCTGAAGTCTTGGCATCTGGTGACCAATGGCTGAAGGCGCTGACATCTCTTGTTTCTTTTTCTATGAAAACATTTAGGCTGCATTTTCTACGCTTACAAAAGCAATACCTGGTGCTGAGAATGCGTGATCTGCCACTCACACACGACACGGATGAATCTCGCTAGAGTACCAGGGACTTAAACAAGCCAGACGCAAAAGCGTTGGATTCTCTTTACACAAAGTACACAAAAAAGAAAAAAAAAACCAAAACTCATCCTGGTGATAAAAGTCAGGCTCTTGGAGAGCCGTGGGGAGGCATTAGGTACCAAAAGGGAGCCCAGAATGTCCTTCTTGGGAAGGGGTCATGGTTAGTGTCCTAATTCGGGTCCTGGTTTCATGGATGGGTTCCGTTCGTTATGATAAAACTCCTCGAAGCTGTGTGCTTAGGGAGGTGTACTTTATGTGAGCCTGTCGTACGTCAATACACCTTGGAATTGAAGAAGTGAAAATGTGAGAAGGGGGAAGATAAAATCAGGCATAATCCTGTTCCCCCAGGAATCACTAAGGTTCATGTTAATGTCTCCGTGTGAATCTTCCAAAATGCTGGCCAGGTCTGGGAGAGGTCTAGGACACTGTCTGGCTACTTTGAGTGCTGTGTGAGCACTAGGGGCAGTTGTGCCTGGTGTGGGAGGGGATTGTGGTGGCAGGTGGGTGAGGTGGTGGCAGGTGAGTAGGGTGGTGGCCGCGGCTGGGTGGTTCCCCAAGGAAGTGTCGGTGATGTTCAGAACCCAGTAGTTCTGGTAGAAGTGGCATTGTCCCTATCAGTGCCAAGGGAAGCGGGTTGGAGGAAGTGAAGGTGAAGGTCATGGAGACGCCACGTGGTGACCGGCTGGACTGGTGCATTGGTGGCCTGAGGCACCCCTGGGGCCTCCCACATGCTCAGGGTCTGAAAGTCGGCTGGGGAATCAGGAGCCCCTGCTCCAGGTGGATTTTACAAGAGTCTCCCTTTCTTCTCTCATTCTGTTATTGACCATGGCTTTGGGTGGCTTGGGCTCAGCAGAGGAAGGAGATCTTTGAAGGCAATAAGGTTGGAGCTGCCACATTCATGAACTCGCCTAGTCATGACCTTCCCCTCCAGGGTACCTGTTGTGGGGAAAATAGACTTCCCTGTCTTGGAGTGGCCCTTCCCAAACTTTAATGGGAACAGGCCCTCCCTGAGGACCTTGTTAAATGCAGATTCCGATTGAGCAGGTCTGGGGTGGGGATCAGGGTGCTGCATTTTGGACAGGCTCCCAGGTGACGCTGGCGCCGCTGGTCCGTGACTACACTTGAACTAGAAAGACACGAGAGATACGGATCAGAATCCTGGGAATCTGGATTTTTAAGAAGTGCTATGGGTTGTTGTCATGACCAGGCAAGTTTGGGAAACCCTGGAATAGATCATCTTGAGCAACGAATTTAAGCCGAGACTTGAAAGAGTGATTTTTAACTTACCAAGCACTTGTCAAGTATCTACTCTGTTGCTGGTCAGATCCACGAGAAGCTTGGAACACTGTCCAGCTATTTTGGGTGCTGTGCAAGCATTCATTAAATAAGATGTGTAGTTTTTTGTAGTGGGGTGAAACCCAGGGAGAACACAGAGCCTTGTTTGTAAGGGACTTGCGGACGTGAAGACAGATGGAAACCTACACACCTAACTGCTTTTGCAGGAAGGCCCACGAGGGTAACTTCTGACCCCTCCAAACGAAGAACGAAGTCATCAGATTTGACCATGCGAGCAAAACTGGAAGGATTCGGGGTGGTCTGAAAGTGTCAAAACTTTCAAAGGCCATCCCAGTTCTGGCTTGAACCATTGCAAATCCAGAATTTGTATTGCTCAGCTCAATGGTTTTCTAAGTCTGTCTGTATTGCCTTGGGGTTCCACGGGACTCCACCTTGAGGACCACTGTGTTAGCGTGGGGCAGCAAAGGGCAGGATAAGAGGATGGAATGGAAGCGGAGCCCCATCCTGCTCCGTGGAGAGCAGCTTTGCTCACCTTTGATCAAGGTTCTGTGTGCACGGAGGCTGCTATTCCTAAAGCAAGGTTTGAAAACCCCTGGCCTAGAATATGCCTTGCTTTTCAGCTCCTTCTGCCTAGACTGTGCTTTCTCTCCTCTTTGCATTGGAAGTTCCTACTCAGCCTTTGAAGTCCAGCTCAGGGTTGTCTGCCTGATGCAGCCTTCCTTAACCACCATGCACGTTAGGGGTCCTTTGTCTGCACTTGCGTTTCCACCGTCCCCCACACATGCCTCTTTCACTGCTGTTTGTCCACGGTATTGAAAACGTACGTCTTTGCAAGCCCACCCCCGTTATTCCACCAGGGGCTCTTTGGCGTAGCGATGACATCATCCATCTCTGCTCCTGGGCACAGAGCGTGCCTGGCACAAAGTCATTACGGTTAAATGCTTGCAGACTGGGGCACCACCTGGTTAATGGTTCCCTGATTATGAAGCCTGCCTTCGTTCCTTTAAATCCTCAGATGGAGCCAGCACTTTTATTAATTTGAGATTTCATAAATGGTTAATAATCTCTGCGTGCCTCTCCTGGAAATTGCCAGGCTCGGCCAGCACAGGTAAACATGTGCAGATAACATCCCCTTTCCTGTCCTCCTGCCTTCGCTGGCGGTGTTGTGCTTTTTTTTTTTTTTTTTTTCCTCCTGGAGACAGACATTTACTTTCCTCCATTTCCCCTGAGATATGATCAAATTCCCGACCCAAAGTTGCAGAGCTGGTGAACAATTTAAAGTGCATGTTGGATAAAGGATCCGGCTGATGCCACCACCTGGGGCATTGCAGTCTGAGGACGCTGGCACCAGCATGCTCCCCAGAGGTCCGGGACTTGCCGGCACAGGCCTCCCGTCTGCGCTCTGCAGAGGGTGTAGCTGGGAGTGTGGGAGCCCGTCCCGAGAAGCTGGGCCCTCTGCTCTCCTGGCATTGATCCGGAGGCCCCAGATACTTCCCTGGGGCTGTGCAGGAAGCACGAAGTCGTGCAGGAGCAGACGCGGAAGGAGGCCCGTGAGAGCAGGTGACCTGACTTAATTCATTTTGCAATATGAATTGAGAACGTCAGGCTCTAACGCTGCTAATTGGTCAGAATCCTGTCTTGAGTATTTTTAGGGGATTGAGCTAACCATGTCTCATTCAAAGGCACTCATCAACTTGGTTGGACCCCTTTTCGGCCAATCCCATAATTCAGGGAACAGTGTTTCTGAAGCAGGGACTGGTGGGGGGGTAGAGACGTTGACCGTGTACCCCCTGAGACACTGGGCACCCGCCCCGTGCCGGGTTCTCTGCTAGGTACTGGGGTAAGAAGAAGACAGTTTGTGTCCTCCAGCCCAGGGGACTGCCAAATGCACAAACGATCCGGCTTCTCTTGATTGGATTGGTGAGTCCATGCCGTCAGTCAATGCAGACCGGAAAATCAGTGTGATGGATTGAACTGACCCATCAATCCAGACTACATAGAAAAGCTGGTTACCTGTGTGGGCAGAATGGGGGCGGGGAGGAAGGAACGGTTCAAACTGGTTACAAGTGCAGACAGAGTGGGAGGGGATGAAGCATAGAACAAGCTAGTCTGTGTGTAGACGGAATAGGAGAGGGATACAATATAGGCTTGGTGAACAGTAGATGCATTCTTGGCAGGAAAATTAATCCTACCAGCAGCAATTCCTGATACGATGACCTTCCATGAATGGAATGGTGGTCTGAGATCCTGTTGACCCAAATGGATAGTTGATTACTGGAGATTTGAGGAGCTTGGATGAAAGGATTAGGAGTAACCAGTCTATCAGATGAACCCCATGAGATATCGTCAAAAGTCAAAATTGTGACGCTGATTGTCCTTATAGTGATATCATAACTCCTGCTACGGTCATCTCCCAACACTTAGTGGTTCTCTAGGTAGTATTGATGATGGGGATGATGATAATAGCAACAATTGCTGAACATCTACAAAGTGTCAGGTGCTTTACATAATGTCTTCCAGTCTTCCAACAACCCACGACGTAGGAGTCATGGTCCGTGTTTTACAGATAAGCAGCCTGAGGATCAGAGATGTCCCTTTCCGTGCCACGTGTCTGGTGAAGACACAACGGAAGGGAGTGGCTAAGGGGGTGTGCTGGAGTCCAGTATTGGGGTTGGGGTCCCTCCTCTGACATGTAAAAGCTTCATTGACCTTGGGGAGGCTGTGAAACTTCTCTAAGCCTTGGTGTTCTTATCTGTAAAATGAGACTGTTGTGAGAACCCAATGTGCCTGTCACTTAGTAAATGATCAACAGATGTTAGCTGCTGCCGCCACCAATGTTTTTCTTCTTCTTCTTCTTCTTCTTTTTATTATTGACAGCAGGGCTGGGAGCCATCGGGACAAAGCGGTGTCCTTTCTTCTGCACCGTCCTGCCTTCTGGGGACAAGGGGACAGCAGGAAGTCAGGTTAGTCTCTACTGCATCTCTTTATCCCTTTGTCTCCCACATGGCTCTCCACCACTCCAGAGGCCCTTGGCCACCTGCAGTGGTGCTTTGGAAATGCACCTGCCCAGAGTCCAGGTGGCCCATTCTCCTTCTAGCCAACGACAGAGGCAGAGGCCACTCGCCAGGTGGAAATAAACTAAAGACCCTGCTTCCCCGTGAGAGCGACTCCTCGGTGCCTCTGTCCCCCAGAGCTCCGCCTCCTGAAGGGTCTACCAGTGCCCTACCCTGCTGTCTAGCCAAAGCCATGGGGAGTTGGTGACTGTGACCCATCTGCTCAGGCCTCTGATTAATACACACTTCCTGGGGAGCCACTGGGCTGGCTCTGCTGTCTTGGCTGTGTCTCACCAAAGCAGCCGGGGGTGACCCAAATATAGCCCAAATGTGTTAGTTAAAAATCCTTTTGGTTTTAGGCAACAGAAACCCACTCTGGTAGTATACACAAAAGGGAAAGACTTACCGTTATATAAGACTGCAGGACTGTCTTATAGATTCTGAGTGTCAAAATTCAGCAGAGGACCCAGAAAATGGCAAGGGACCGCATGGAACACACACTCCACCTCCTGCTCTGTTACCGTGCATGGCTGTTGCATTCTCTCCTTTTGAGAATTGGCTTCCTCTGCTACTCCGTGTGGAATATATGGCGCCCCCAACACCTGTGTTTTTGTGCACAGGTCCAGCCACATGGGGATTTTCTCTCTGACCCTCTTTCAAATCTAAGTACCAAGGAAGCATCTCTCATTGTCTGGGCCACTTCGTCGCTAGCAACCAACTTGATGGAATTGCATTCACATATTAAGAAACATCAATATACATCAATGTAAACTCTAGGTAGGAAAGTGGAAATGCTAATCAAATGAGAAGTAATTATACAGAATTATGTACCTAACAGGATTACAACTCTGTGAATCTATTTATGCATGTGATTAAACATGAGAAGAGGTCACAGCGACATGTATCAAATGGCTTCTATTGTGGTAAAGGTGATGTCTTTTGCTGCTATTGCTATTATCCATAAAAATAATTGGTATTTATGCTGCACTGTACAGTTCAGAATTCAAGGCCACTGAGGGTGGACATTGTTCACATTTGTAAGCAAGAAAACTGAGGTTCAGAGGATTCATTGACCCTGCTAATAAGTAATAGAGTTAGATGCCAGATCTCACGCTCTCTCAGCTACACTGTATTGTGTTTCATGTTGTAAAGTTTACCAAAAAAAGAGAATATTAAGATTGATTCTGCATGCAGTGAGTGTGTTCAAGGTTGGTGACATCTATAAATGGAGTTCTAAAGCCACACACACAAAGGGAAATAAGAAATGGAGTTTCCCTGGGCTAAGAAGGCTTATCCTTCTCTGGGATCAAGGAATGGCTGGGTGCATGGCTAATGTCAAATCTTGCTTAAGAAATACACCAAAGAGGAGTTACTAACCTTAAGTATTCCAAACTGCCCTGCGAACGCCTGAGTTTCCATTATTAGAGATGATTTCGTATTAAGGGAACACGCTAGCCCCATGATTCTCAGGATTGGAGAGGACACTTTATCATTTGTAAGGTCCCTGTTGGAGATGTCACCCCCACTCTGAAAGCTCTGCTGTGGCACCAAACAGGACCTGCTTTTTACTTGCT
>VBSM01000949.1:18443919-18456536 GCA_008086735.1 Cheirogaleus medius | reverse complement strand
TTGAGGAAAAATAAATATAAGACCCTGTCTTATTTTCGGGGAAACAGGGTAGTTTCCGTTTCAAGGACATTGGATCATTTTCTAATGTCAAAAGTGTGAGGATATTCTTCCCCTTATCAAACACATATTGGGGATAGCTGTAATTTTTCAAAAGCCAAGAAAGGAGAGAAAAAAATAAGCCTTATTAGTCTTTGGTAATTTTGGCTTTGGACGAGAACAGGTGATCTAGTTCAAAAGCCAGAATATTCCCAGAGAAAGCGTTTGTGGGAGAGTTTCTGCTCATCCTCTGCTGGGGTGGTCCTGCTGTTGAGAGATGAAGACTTGGGAGCTCGTAATGCTAATGATGTGTAAATGCATTTTCAGCTATTTTATTAAGCTGGCCTTTCCAGGTTCATTATCATTAATATTTATGGTTGGAATACGCTCCTCCGGAGACTCTGCAAATAGCTTTCCTATTGTTCAGGTAAAATTTATGGCAAGTTGGACTAAGAGGAGGTACCACTTCAGCCCGGGCTTGTACTTCTCCTGGGAAATGGAAGCTTCGCCAATGGTCTTGGGTGGGTGTGGATCTTCAGTCTATGGGGCCAGCTGTCTTTCCAACAGGGGCCAGTCACCATGCTCTTAGGAACCCAAGAGGAAATGTGAAGGTCTGTGTGCGTGAGGGCAGAGAGGCATGGTGCAGATTCTCCGAGGTCACATCCTTCTCCGTTGCAACTGGCCCTGGCAAGTTCTACCTTTTGCTGCCACGGTCTCTGCCCTGACAAAAGGTCACAATCTCCTCTGGATGGAAAGGTACAGGCAGGACTCCTGCCGGTTCCCTGCCCAGTAGGATGGAAGGGCCTTCCTCCGTGGACGAGGCCACATAGAGCCCTGGCCCTTGTTGCAGCACCATCAGCATCTGCCAGAGATTGCACACAGCCATGTCTCAAATGGGGCTTGAAATTTCTGGCTGGGCCGGGAGGAAGGAAGTGGCTTTACCACTCAGCCATGCATCTGCTGATGAACTCTGGGTGGGCTGGGGAACCGCGGGGAGAAGACAGATTTAGGCACTGAGATCAAATGTTACCTGTGGTGCACTTTAAAACAATGAACTATTCTGTATCTCCTAAATATGATTTTTTGGAGCGAGGGAATGGAGGGGAGTTCTTATAAGAGCTTGAGCCCCCGATAAGGTCCTAAGTGCCAATTCCATGGGCATGACCAGATCGGTACAAGTTCACATACCTGAATCTTTAGAGACAGCTGGCACTGGGCTCAGGTGAAATCCTCACCTCACCTGTAAAACCAAGGGATGGGATAGATGGTCTCTATGGCCCTCTCCAGCTCTGAACATTTGGGACTCTAAATGGAATGGACCTCATTAGTGCATTTCCTTGACCTTTGGATTCTCTCAAACCTTCGTTCCTGACCACTATTGAGTAAAGGGAAACATTTGCAAAATGTGCGTGTGCAGGCCCCACTCCCAGGAGTACTGGGTTCTGCAGGGAGGCTCAGCTGTCTGTCACATGCACAGGCTTGGCGTCCGCCTCTATTGCCTCTTAAACCTTGGGTAAGTTCCATTCCTGGCCTGTCTCCTCTCCCAGCACCACCTGGACACTTTATGTTGGAAACTGTCAGCAGATGCTGAGGCCGTCCAGGGATGAGTAAGGATCGTGGTACCCAGACTTCACTGGGCTGAAGGAAGAGGTTGGAATGAGAGGCGAGCGCTCACCTGTGACGCAGACCTGCTCTTGGCTGGGTTTCCTGTGGTTACAGGCTGTGTCTGGTCCAACCAAGGGGAGTTGGAGGGGAGTAGAGGGCAGGCGGCACTGGGGACTCTAGGGAGAGCGAATGCAAACACAATGCCACCTAGACTAGAGGTAGAGAAGCGGAGAATAAGGGTTTCTAAAAGCAGTAAAGAACTAAAGAGACATGACAACCAAATGCAACGTGTGGCCCTTGTGAAGCTCCTGGATTTAGAAAAGAAAGCTATAAAGGGCATTATTGGAACCTCTGGGGAAATTTAAATATGACTTCATATTAGATGATATCATTGTATCAATATTAAATTTCGTAAGTATGAAATTGGTTTAGTGGGTATGTAAGAGGATGTTCTTATTTGGGGGAAATACCTGCTATGATGGTTATCTGCAATTTTTATAGGATATGTGTGTGTTTACATATGTAAATATCTGTTTATACATATGTATTTATGGAGAGAGATGATGCAAATGTCATAAAATATGACCAGTTAGGTGAATGTGGGTGAAGCTTCTAGGAGTGTTCATCATGCTGTTGTTTCTAACCTTCTGTACATTTGAAGTCTTTTAAACTAAAAAGCATGGGGAATCGCTCAAATTCAGCTGTGGGCTAGGGTGGGCCCTCTCTCCTGCAGCCCCAGGTTAAGGAGTACTCACAGCTGTGATGCTTCAGGCCCACTTCCTCATTTGTTCTCTCCTCTCTGCGGACAGAGTCAGCATCCCCCTCGTCCTTGTGCTGACTTGACAAAGAGAGGGACCTCAGGGCTGTCCCTGGAGCTCATTTACATGCGTCTTGGGCCACTCTTCCTCGCCACCCAGGTAAGAGCTATTTTTTAGTAACAGTAGCAGCAGAAGCGAACATTTGTTGAGGACTCACTCTGTGCCAGGCACTGTATCTGCACCGGCTCAACAGATTCTCACAAACCAGCCTTGGTTAGGTTCTTTCATCAGCCCATTTTACAGATGAGGCGCTGAGGCTCATACTGCTTATAAATGCCACAGCCAGAATGTGAAGAATCTAGTAAAGGACCGATGACTCCAAAACCTTTGTTCCCGACCACTATTGAGTAGTGGGAAACATTTGCAAAATGCACGTGTGCAGGCTCCACTCCCAGGAGTACTGGGTTCTGCAGGGAGGCTCAGCTGTCTGTCGCATGCACAGGTTTGGCTCTTTGGTGTCCACCTCCATTGCCTCTTAAACCTTGGGTAAGTTCCATCCCTGACCTGTCTCCTCTCCCAGCACCACCTGGAGAGTAAATCCCTGTAGCCTTAGGCATTTGCCACAACCCTTCCCCTCTGTGGATACCACGGTCCATACGAGTTGGCTGGGATAGCCTCGCAGGATGCAAGCTGGGGCTGTGGGTGTGGTCGAACAACTTACCACGCGCCATTCTGCACACTTGGCTTGCTGTGGCATTGTGGCAGGAACATGGGCAAAGGGCCTGTGGACCCCTGTCTAGGGTAACTTGTGCCTCCTGACAAGAATCCCCTGGGAAGGAGGAGAGGCAGGCTTCAGCTGTGTCTATAATGGTTCATTGCTTATTTTTTGGATGGATCTTAAGAGAATTATGTTGAATGAAAAGAGTCAATTCCAAAAGGTTACATACTGTATGATTCCATTTATGTAACATTTTCGATATGGAAAAATATAGAAATGGAGGACAGATCGGTGATGGTCAGAAGGCTAACGGGGAGGGGAGTCCAGCGTCAATTTCCAACTTGAGCTACGGTACTAGGGCTTTGGGAGATGCTACCACAGGGGAAACTGAGTCAAGGGTACACAATGTCTCTATGAGATTTCTTTCAACTTCACGAGTCTTCAGTTATTTTAAAATAAAAAGTTTAGTTAAAAAGGGGAGGATATAAAGCAAATATGGCAAAATATGAACATCTATTCTATAGGGGTTTGGGGTACATGGAAATCTGTTACATTACTTTGATGATTTTCTGAATGTTTGAAATATCTAGTAAAATAACAAAACCCTCTGGCGTTATCTCCTTAGCCTTACGTGTATCTGGTCCCCTCAGGCTGCTGTGATAGAAGCCTGAATCTGAGGGATGGGGAAGGCGCGAAGCTGGGGTGCTGACCCCTGCTGAGGACCACGCTTCTAACTTCCTACTGTCCTTGTCCAACCTGGGAAAGCGTCGAATGCTCCTCGAGCCATGAGACTTTCTACTTCGCTTGTAGCTTCCACAGTGCTCCCCTGAATCTCCTTGGCATGTTATGGAAATTTCATGCTTCTATACTTGGTGATGGCTACTTCTAGACCAGAAGACCTAACCCAGGAGGGCTGCTTTCTCACTAGCATCCTTCAGTTTTATCTACTATACAAAAAATAGAGGCGTACATACCAGAATTCGTTTATTATATAACAAAAATACAATACAGTACACAACACAATCAAAAGGGACTAAATGAGACATGTAGAATAGTTTAAATGTAAACATAGAAAAGAACGTCTAAAGAGTCAGTTGGATTGGAATACAATTTTAGTAATCGTTACATAGTGAAGTGTTTCCAACCCCATGTCACTAGGACAGCCTTGGCCGCCGCAGCAGGTCTATTCACACGGATTCTGAATGACAATCAGAAGATATTCCTTATCTACAGAGAGACATGGACAAAATTAATTCACCCTAAAATTAAATTTAATAAATGGATATTTCAGCTAATCTGCTTTTCTCTTCAAAACATCCCATGGACCTGGTGTAGACCCATGGTTTCCAACCCAAGTGGCACAGCAGAATCACCTGTTGAGCCTTCAGAAAATGGCCATCTCCCAGGGCCTAGCCCCAGGGATGGTCGAGGAGGGGTCCCAGCATGGATAGTTTTTGGTAAAAGCCCTGCAAGTGATTTTAATGTGCAGTCAGGGTGAGAACACAGGTGTGGGAAAACCTTCATTTAGTTTATAGGCAATTCTGATTTGATATATGTGCTACGGAGAAGTTTGTTCTAGACTAGATTCAGTAGCATAAGTCATGTTTTATAGTCATTTACTAACACTGTGAATGTAATTCCTGCAAGGAAAGAAGTGTCTGTGTGGCTGCTGTCTTCTGGGAGACCAGGTGGATGTGCTTTCCCCAAGGGAGGGTTTGAGACCCTATAGGTGGAGATCCACCCCCTACCTTATCTCCAGCATGGGGGACATTTCTTATACCCTCTAGCGTCTGTGCACTAAGTTCACTGAAAATGAGACCTACATTTCCTAAATTTTTTGACTACTAATAAACGCAAGTGGGCAAAATTCAACTTGTTCAAAGGTCACATTAATTGCTAATTTCATACAATTTTCAGACTGAAATCTTCAGAGTCAAATGTCTTCATTTTGTAACTGAGCAATAGTGTTTCATATTATATATTAAAATCTATAGTCCCCATTCTTTGAAACAAGGCTTTTATCTAATAAAGTAAAAGATGCTTTAAATATGAAACGAAATGCCAAATTACCTGGAGCTACCATGATTTCATGTTTCTTTGATCTGATCCTGAGAAAAGTGAGGTCATTCTGAGGATCGATATCGCGGACCGTGCTCCGGGCTTTCATTGTCAGCTGGTGAAGCAGACCTGCATATTGAACTGTGGTCGAGTTGTCCAAGGTTGTTCGGATAGGAATACCTATCAGGAAATTTAATTTTTGGTTAATTTTTTTAATTTTAAAAGTCATATGTGCATTTTGGAATTATTGGAAAACACTGATAATTGTAAAGAGGAAGAAAACGTGATGGCTGCTATAACTGGTATCAATTTTAGTTTACTTCCTTCCAATCTTTTTGTTTCTACCTAGATTTTTAAGTATACTTGGGTCAAACTATATTTACAAATTTGACTGTTGCTTTTTTCTTCATTTAAATTATAGCGTACAAGCTGTCCTTGTTGACAGTGTCATCCACATTATTTTTAATCCCTGCACACTTTACTACTTTCTGGATATAGCATAATCATCTGTTTGGTCACTTGGTACTTTATGATTTTTTATAGCTAATGGAGTGATGGGACATTTTTGTGCATGAGTCTTTTGGAAGCTGTTATCTGATTATTTCAATATTAAGTTCACATATTTTTATATAAAATGCATTCCCCTAAGTGTCCTGTCTACAGTAAGTCTGCTTTGAAATGCTTGGTCTCTGACACTCTGTTAGTCTTCTTCTCTGAGGCCAGAAACATAAAGAGATATCACCGCACATGCTAGAGAGCACATCAAAGGGGATTTTCAAAATTCCTTTATAACTGCTCACACAATATTTTGCAAACCTTAAAGTTTTAAGTTGGAAAATATGGCAACAAAGACACTGTAGTTCTGCTATACATTCCTGGCTTGCCCTCATTCCTGGTTTGAACATTAGTAAATTGGGCTACTTGTGTGCTCGAGTGTTCTATTGGATGAGTTTAAAACAACCTCTGAACTGGAAAATCCTAGCCAGATAAATATGCAAGTATAACTCAATGCAGTTGAAATCAGTCTAGCTCAATTCGGGTCACCCAGCGTCTGTGCCTGTTATGTACCAGGTGCTGTGGTAGGTATTTCACATGTATTGTATCTAATCAGAGATAGCCTTCATAGTATTTTGAGAACAACCAGGTAGCCAGGGAATTCCAAGGATTTGATTTGCAAATGTGCCTTTACTTTAGGCGGACTTATGAAGGTGAATTTGGGATTGCTGTCAATTTCCTGAGGTACCTGTATTAAGGCCAATCAATTAAAGAATCTAACTTAGCTCTTGGTTTTCCTTCTGACAATGTAGCTCCAGAAACTACTAAGCAAGATGAGCACTTTCAAGAGTGAAAGAGTATTACAAACTTAGGATTTTACCAAGTTTTCATAAAACTCTTGGAGACCAACAATTTTGACTTTGAAACAGATTGATTTCTTTTAAGATAACTGTTACTCCAGAATAGGTCTTGCTAAACATTATGAGGACAATATTTACAGAGAAACCTATTCAATAAATAAGGCATTACATAAATCTTGTTAATTTTTGTATTATTTGTTCACTTTTTCCCTAGAAAGGCAGTCAGTTGGCTTTCATACCTGATGAAAGATCACAAAGCATGGCTCTTTAACAAGCAGGAAGCAGAAATGGAGCAAGTGCTCAAGCTTTGAAGGGAACCTTTTGACAAATAGTTTTATTTTGCATCTTAAATAGTGACTACCTACTAAGTCTGCATTACTCAGTATCAAAAGGAATACAACCAGAATAAGTTATTTAAAATGTAGATGACAAGATTATGAATCAGATGCTAAGTTCTATTTTGTTAGTCTATTCATGATCCACATCAATAAATAAAACAGCCTTTCTGAATAATAAGTGCACAATGTGGAAACACATGGAGTTTTTGGTATTCACCATAGACATTTGAAAAAAATCAGCCAACAAGTATTTATTGAGTTCTTGCTTGGTACCATGTGAGGTGATTAAAAAATTATTAAAAGTCATTTTAGCATATGGTATAAACTTTACCCACTTCCCTTCTGAGATGCAACCATTGCTCCTAGTTTCTTAGGTATTCTTCCAGAGATATGTTTATATTCTGTATTTTAATGGTATCATTCTCTGTTTTGTACTTTAAGTTTTTTTCATTTAATACACTTGGGAAATTGCTTGATACAGTATACATAAAGCTAAGTAATTCATGTTAATGACTAACAGTCTGTTGAATGGATGTTTTGTGACACACTTGACTAATATATCCTCCTGACAGGCATTAAGGTTGTTCCCGATCTTTGACTTTTATAAGCAAAGCTACAGGATACGTCCTTGTACATGTCATTTCACATTTGTATGTACGTGTAGGATAAAATCCTAAAATAGAGCTCCTAGAACAAAGAATATGTGCATTTTAAAATTTGATATTGCTGAATTTATGGCACTACTTTAAAATATGACTCTTTATGATCCTAGTAAGCTGACACTCATTATTTCAGTTTATCATCTTCAACTATACGTTTGTACTTTGGTTGATAGATTGTATTTCAAAATAAAAGGAATTGCCTGGATGGCTGATAAAATCTAATGAAATTCAAATGATGGATTGTTAGAAATGTCAGGGATATTTAAAATTAAGAGCCTACAGAAATCAGGCTTATATATATAATATATGGCAGATCTGGCTATCTGGGAGACAAATATATATATTTACCTGTATCTAATTCAATGATCAGTGTTGCAATATTGTAAACAATGGTTTTATAAGTGGGAAACCAATGTTAACAAAAAATCTGCTCTAATCAAAACCTATACCACTCAGCAGTGGGCTAAACTGATAAGTCTACTTTATTGTCATGACTAGGAAGTCTATGTTTCAATAGCAGTGAAACCAAAGGACTATATTTCACATGGAATGATGATATCTAAATGAATAAGCATGGTAGAAGGCCTACCTAACTAAAAATATAATCTGAAAATATGTTACCAAAGTTATTTGTCTAGAATTAGTAGACCAAAACCACTAGTAGAGAACAAGAGTACATAAACACCATCTTCGTTAAATATTTTTGGTATTAAATGTCATAGGACTTCCCAAAGCTGCAAAACTATGCTATAATAAATAGCACTTTCATCTAAAATTGAGTAGGCTGTTGAAATTGAATATTTTATTACATTCTGGTCATGCAATTTATACCATATGATATTAATAAACACCTTTGTCATATATCCTATTTGTTAATAATCTGAAATAATAATTAAAATAATTAGAAAATAATTAGAAAAATAAGCCCCTCATTTATATTTTTGGGAAAAAGTTTAATTTGGCTTGTAGGTAAAACTCTGGGTATCCAGAAACCTTTAAAAGTGCCCTGGATCCTAATACAACTTTACCCTAGTAGAGGTTAATTAGAAGTTAATGGGTATTAAAAATATTTTGTTGCCTTTGGAGAAGTGCTAATTGAGAAACTTCAGAAATAGAGAGCAAAAATCACTTTTCGTCCCACCACTCAGAGATGATCACTGTAACATCCCCTTCCCTTTCTTTCACAGTTATTTGAAATCTACGCATGCACCTGCCTATGTATAGGATTAGACAATGCTGACTACTGCTCTGTTCTCTGCCTTTTTCATCTAATATCATGAATAGTTTCCCTTGACACTAAATATTCTTCAACATTTTAAATAGAGTAACGTTCATCAAGTAAATATTACACAGTTAATTTAAAAACTCCCTTACTTTTGGGATAGATTTATTTACTTGTCTATTTACTTACTGCTGTTCTTCACGATGCCTCAGTGAGTCTCCTTGCACCCAAATCTTTTCTTTATCACTCCTTAGGATAAATTCCTAGCAGTGGATTTATAGATTGAAGGGATGGACATATTTTTAGACATTTGATGCATACCATCAGGATTATCTACTTTAGACTAAGATCTTCTAAGCACATTAAAGGAGTTGTTCTGGGTGTCACAGGTGAATGCACCCATACAGGGTTAAATAGTGGCCCCCTCAAATTCAAGTTTGCCATAAACCTCTGAAGGTGACTTTGTTTGAAATGGTCTTTGCAGGTGTAATTAGTTAAGAAGTGGTCATACTGGATTAAAGTGGGCCCTAATCTAATAACTGGGGTCCTAATAAGGAAACAGACACACAGGGACAGAGAATGCCATGTGATGATGGAGGCAGAGACTGGAGTGATGTAAGCCCAGGAACACCAAGGATTGACACCAACCACCAGCAGCTAGGAAGAGGCGAGGAAGGATGCCCCTATAGAGTCTTCAAAGAGAGCATGACTCTGCTGATGTCTTGATTTCAACTTCTGGCCTCCAGAACTGAGAAAGAATAAATTTCTGTTGTTTTAAGCCACCAAGTATGTGGTACTTTGCCACTGTGGCCAAAGGAAATTAACACAGCACCTTTATGAAATCACGTGGAGAGCCCAATATGCAAATACCTGGAAATAAAATTAATTCAACCAGATCCACACACTAGGGCTGGACCATTGCCTGGAAATACTGACCTACCTGTGAAGGCGGATCTTAAGTCTTCTCCCCCTAACCCCTCCCCGGATTACTTAAGCTTGGTGAATTTATTATATTTATTGTATGTGTGTGTGTATTTCACTCATATTTGGCACTGACTTATTTTTAGTTTTATAAAACATATCTAATGTTTTCTCTGTGCAAATGAATTAAAAATGTCCACATTCTCAGAACTATTTAATTGCAATTCTCTTAAGTGTTGGGTATTGTGTCAGGCACTTGACAATGATTATCTTATTTAATTGCCAAAACTACCAGTAAAGGCGGTTATTTTTCCATTCTTCATGCTAAGGACTTTTAGTTCACAGTTTAAACAGACTTTCAGTTGATAGCTATTCAATAAATATTTACTGATGGAGTTTGTCCAGGCACCAAGTTGGTAATGTGCCAGTACCATGGCTGCACTGTGAATTATGCGAAGCAGCTACCCTTATTTTAACAAATGCTCTGGAATTTCTGTCACCTCTTGTCCTTACAAATGCCTGAATTAGCAATGAAACCAGCAGGAACCTTTAAGAGGTCGCCGCCACAGCTGAGCATGGAGCAATGTGCCAGAGAAAAGGCTATGTGGATTCTTAATAAGCTTTGTGCAGCAAGAGCGAGTTTCTGGTAAGTCTACAGATCTCATAGTTGGAAATGTACTGGCCCTTCTTGTACTGTATCCACAAAGGCTACACTATAAATGATATTAAAATTAATTCTCAAAGATTTTTTATTAAATATGCTAAAGGATCAATTCCACTTTAAAATGAAGACTGAAACTCTGTACCATTTATAATGTTAAAACAAAAAGAAACTACTGGCAATAATACACTCCCTTATCTTCAAAATGATAGTTTTATTGGCACTTTTGAAATGTTAAAAGAGAATTATCAAAGCTTTAAATAATAGAAAACATATAGTGGTTCTTAGGAATGTACAGACATTTTAAGGCATAGTTGATTCATATTGATAACCCTAGCTCTTGGCAGAATGCTTGGCCTATAAGAGATGCTCAATAGATGTTTGACAAGTAAATGCCACAGTTAAAATATACAAATATGCTTTTGATTTCAAATTCTAAAATGTTAGCCTTAACGACTGACGCAACAAACGGGTCCTGGTTGGCTTCTGTGTGTCAAGAAGACAGGCTGTGACATATTTACCTTCTGCATTTACAACCATATTTCCAATAACCCCCTTATGGCTCTGGATCCGCTTTAGGGTTTCCTCCACCTCTGCCTGGAAGAGAGATCAAGAAGGCAGTTAATCGAAAGGGTCTTCGAGATGACCCCAACCCCAGGGAGAATAATGTTTTAAAAGATACCTACTCCTCTATCTCCTTAAGGTGCTGGGTGCTATATCTCAGGCTTTTGAAAGACAGCTTTGAAGTTGTCAAGTCTCATATAAAAACCTATGTAAAACCCCCTGCATACAACCCTGACAAATCTTTTGGCTTGAATCTTGTAGAGAAAGAGATCTTACTACCTTGCAAGCAGTCACTCCATTTTTATCTGTTTCCATTTGCTAGAAAGTTATTCTTTACCTTGCACAGAAATGTTTCACTCATGGATCTTTCTGCATTCACATGAAAAGTTCCTTTTCCACATTATAGTCATTTAAGCATTTATAGAGCTTTATGTCATGGCCTCCCTCTGTCTAGAAATGGTTCTTAATGAGAAATCTTATTTTCATTAATGCTACCTAATTGTGTATTCAGGGGATTAAATTTACAGAAGGGTATTCTAAGAAAACAATGTTTCTCAGGATTCCAGGGTTTTCTTGATAACTATAGCTTGGGTCTCAGTGCAAGCTACATGTTTAACCAGGAATGATTATTTTGGAATCCATTATTGTGTTCTAAACTCACCTTTCTGAATCCTGTGTATAGACTGTATTGTATAAGTTTTCTTCCCCTCTAGAAATGCCAAAATCAAAAATAATCTTTTCCAAACCTTCATGCTGTTCATGACTGAGCTATCAATCACTGGATATTATGAATTCAAATAGTATCTGCAGATTCTCTTGATGAGGGTGTGCTATATTCTTTTTTCCCTCAACATTTCACAGGTGAACATTGTTATTTTTGTCAAATGTGGGTACAGGAACTTATTTTCTCTTTGCCACCAACATAGCATGTGTTTTCAGAATTTCAGGCATTTGCGTAATAGATTCACAATTTTTGCCATTATGAATACCATCTATATTATTTATCTAGTGTGTTCTTTAAATTATCTCACTGCTAAAAGCTTAAATAAATGCATTTTATTTATACACCACTACCACAAATGGAAACCTGCTATTATTTGTCATCAATAGAAATAACTGTAAAGACAAACAAAATGAAGAGAAAGATTTATCATTAAACTCTACCACAATGAAAGCTCTGAGCTTGAGGTCTACTCTTCAGGTGAGAAAATGGAAATTACCAAATGATAGTGGTATTAATGACCTAAGAGTGTCAGAAACCTTTTCCTGTACCTAGTCTCAATGCTGAACAAAATGAAAGAGGAATAACTTTCTCACGATGTGATTCATTCTATTATTTGGTATTTCTGGGCCATTTTATATAGCAACTAATGTTTGCATCTCACTTTGGGAAACACTGCACTAAAACGTTTAATAGTTGTGCAGGGGATCAACAATTTATTGCATTCTTGATAATCTTTATGACGATGTCCACAGCTCCTTACAGCCACTGTCCTCATTTATCTTCCTCTTTTTTACTTCTTTCCCAAACTCCTATTTCTTCTCTCCCTGACCCTTCTCACCTCCCAGTTTTTCCTCTTTTCTCATGATTTCTGAGCCCTCCTAATGCAATCTGTTAATCCCCATCTCCAATCTCCTTTTCATTCCTCTCTTAAAGCTCTTTGCTTTCCCTAGTTTCTACTTTCCCTTTTTTACTTTTTCCTTGGGGAGGGAGGGGGG
>VBSM01000949.1:18395306-18443819 GCA_008086735.1 Cheirogaleus medius | reverse complement strand
GCCTCCCAGAGTGCTAGGATTACAGGCGTGAGCCACCGCGCCCGGCCTACTTGCCAGTATTTTTGTTGAATCCTTTAGGGTTTTTCTTCATGCCTATTTTTTTTGTTTGTTTTTGGTTAAAAGATCTAAGTTGCTGAAATATCACAAGTGGTAGTGCTGCAAGTTCTACAGATTGCCATAGAAGAGCATTCTAATGGGCATTTAAGGACCCGATGGAGGAAACAAAGATAATAAATAGGGATGGTCAGAAGTCACTTGACTTTTTGAAGGATATTGATAATATCCTTGTAGCTTGGGAGGAAGAGACCAACTCTTGTATGAAGCATGGCTGGAAAAGTTTGTGGCTGGAGTCATGCTATGACTTCCTGGGGTTGGAAAAGGACATTGATGGCAAAATGTAAGTTGTAAGTTGGGAACGCATCTCCATAGGTACCCTGCCATAATGAATTCCTATCATACTGATTCACTTTGTGCTTCCATTTCCAGAAAGCAGTCTAGCGCTAGATAAGGCATGCTTATCTCTAGGAGTGTCACCTGGATTCTGAATAGGCCCTTATTACGGATGTTATGGAATAATTTTGAACTCATTGGTGGTTTTGGACTAGGTAATCCATTTCAACTCTGAGCCTGTCATTTTATGGTATTAATTTAGGTACAGAAACACTCTGAGAAGCTCCCTTTCTGCTTCACTTTTTATTGGGGTATGGGTAATTCTAATCACTGTAGTTCTCTGCTTTTTTTTTTTTTTCCTCCAAGATATTTATACTTTGCAAAAAGCCAGTTCCCAGGAGCCAACTAATCCCACTTGGCTCTCAACACCTGGGACTCCACATGAGATGATTTGGAAAGGACAGCTAAGGTTGTGGGGAAGGAGTGTGAATCTGGGGTGTGTGTGTACAGATCTGGCTCTTAACTGATTGACTATATCTGCCATTTTGCCGTAATGAAAACAGAGGTCTTTACAGGAGTACCGGCTGAGTTGAATAAAGACTGATTGTTGGTCTCCCTGGGTGTTTCTGATCAAGGAGATCCCTACTTGATTGTGTAGCCATTTGGGTTTCTTATAAAAAGCAGAGACGGTGCACCATGTCTGGTATGTCAATCAGCTTTAATGAAGGAACCAACTGCATATGCATGGGGTGTGAATTCCCTCATTTCTGGAGTCAGGGTGTCAAGCTCATTCAATAGCTGACAGCTGTGATTAGAGCAAAGAACGACTCCAGCATAAAAAGCACTGACGGGAGAGCCCAACCACTGAAAAAGAAATATGAAGTAGCCAAACTGACTTCCACCCAACAGTCAAGTTTGACTCGCTGTGCACAGGAAATCAATGAGGAGAATATGAGCCGTTTTCTCCTTATCAATTTTTCACTTCTAATTATTCCTTGAAGGTAGGTTGGTTTAATTTTTATGCCTTTTTTGGAGACGGTAACGAATATTTAGTGCTGTGCTAGCTAAGTGTCTTTGCAATGTCTCACATTTTCCCTACTCTCCTCAATACATGTGGATTCCCCCTCTACCCTCCCATCCCCTCACCTTTTCTCTTGACTCACAATAAGTACTAAATGACTTTGAACTTCAGTGAAAGTATTAATGAGTAATGCTTTTTGCAGTACTCTGACTTAACCCCAAAAGTGATTCATTAGACAAAGTCCACTAATTCCTCACATATGATTTTGTCAAAAGGAGATGATTTTCTTCTGGAGAGTCCCTCTTGTCCTTTGATAATTTTCTGCTGCTCTCTGGTTAGCCTGAAGAAATCCAGGTAACTTCATGATCTTGAGTTTTCTCTTGGAATTTTCTGTGCCACCACATGTAGCTATCTTTGGCATTCCCACCAGTAGACAAATACTAAGAACTAGACCATGGGATACATTTTGTGGCCATTTTCTCATAAGACATTGTTGATAAACTTAAACAGAACTTCTCCAGTACTCTACTGGTTTCCCTTTAGAAAATAGACAGTAGATTCTTCTAAAATGCCCCTTGATACTAAAGCAGAATTAGAGTATGTCAGTGATATCAGTAAATATTCCACACGACGGACCCAATGATATAAAATTAGAGAATTATAGATTTAAGATTTCAGAAAATCGTTTTCTAATTCTTACTAGGACAAAGGCACCTTCCGGGGAATTCTTTTTTTGACTTAAGTGTAACATAGATATTTGTTCCCCATAAAGTAATCCTTTCTGTTGGAATTAAGTAGTTTCCTACAGCACAGGATTTGGAGTTGCAGGCAGTTAGGGTTGAAGTTTCTAGGTATGTTTCCTTGAATAAAATAAACCCTCAAAGCTTCAGTTTCCTTATTTGTAAAGTAAGAAAGATAATATCTACCTTAGAAGGCTGATGTGAGGTTTAAATGATATTATATGTATGAAATGCCTCGTTCATACCAGGTGCCTGTTGTGAATTATTTAACCATATTTCTTTCTTCTGTCTTTTCCTTTCCCTAGTATGTTTTCTTCTCTTCCCTCCATTCCTTTTTTCCCCCTTTCTCCCTCATTCTCATCTTTCCATTTCTGTTGCCTTTTCCTCCCTACTTCCCTCCTCTATTTCTTTCTCTCTCCTTTTTTTTAAATTGCAGAATATTACAGGGCTACAAATGTTTTGGTTACATAAATTGCTTTTGTACTGTTTGAGTCAAAGTTATAAGTGTACCTATCACCCACATAGTGCACATTGTACCCATTAGGTGTGCCTTTGCCCACCTCCTTCGCCACCCTCCCACATGCTTGATTTCCTTCCGATGAATGTTATTTCCATATGTGCATGTAAATGTTGATTGATTAGTTCCAATTTAATGGTGAGTACCTGTGGTGTGTGTTTTTTTCCATTCGTATGATACTTCACTTAGAAGAATGGTTTCCAGTTCCATGCAGAATGAGTACAAGAGGTATTATAGCTCACCATTTTTTATGGCTGAATAGTACTCCATGGTATACATATACCCCATTTTTTAAATCCGCTCATGTATTGGTGGGCACTTGGGTTGTTTCCACATCTTTGCAGTTGTGAATTGTGCTGCTATAAACATTCGCGTGCGGGTGTCTTTTTTTGATAGAATGTCTTTTTTCCTTTGGGTAAATACCCAGTAGTGGGATTGCTGGATCAAATGGTAGGTCTACTTTTAGTTCTTTGAGGTATCTCCATACTACTTTCCATAGAGGTTGTATTAGTTTGCAGTCCCACAAGGACTGTGTAAGTGTTATTTTCTTCAACGTCCTTGTCCTTCACACCATCTGTAGGAAAAATCTCCAGAGTTCACATTGTTGACTTTCTCACTAAAGAACATCTTTCTCTTTCTCCTTTTAGACAACCTATGACTCGTTTAGAACATTCGTCTACTTCTAATCTCATTTTTACCCACAATTCCCATTTTCAACTTACAGCTCTAGCAAGCTGTTCCCATCTCAACACATTACATATAATGCGTATTCTCAGTATCTCAGGGTTGAGGGCAACTGTAAATATTTCCTGGTCTATTAATTTGTTCAAAGAATGAAGGAAGGGCTGAAGGAAGCAATAAATCCCATGCACTTTATGTACCCTTTCATTTCCCTGGTAACCCAGTCCTGAGGTCTCTGATCCATTCAGTTTCAAAATTACTTTGATTGGTAAGTATTAACATAACACACAAAAAAGTAAGGTGCACAAAACAGATGTACAGTGGGTGAGCTACCACATAGTGCACTCCTGTGGAAGTCCCAGCCAGGTCAAAATAAACAGAACACTGCCTGCATGCCAGAAGCTTCCATGTGGCGCTTCCCAATCAATCATCACTCTCAGCCTCCTCCCAAAGTTAGTCATCTGACTTCTAACTTTATAATTTAGTTTGCCTCGTTTTAAATTATATCAGTGGAATTACCTAGTCTGTAATCTTTTGTTCTGGGTGCATTTTGTTTAACATTGTGAGTATGACAATACTCACAGTGATATTTATCTATCTTGCGAGCAGTTGTAGTTTCTTCACTTTTATTACTGTGTAGTACTCGTAAGAAAGTACCATTATATATATATATATATATATATATTTATTTCTCCTGTTGGTAGATATTTTGGTGGTTTCTACGTTTTTGGCTACTATGAATAATACTGCCTCAAGCATTCTTTCATGTGTCCTTTGGTGCATGTGGGCATGCATTTATCTTGGGTATATATGTAGGAGCGGAATTGCTGGGTCATAGAGTATGATCCATTGTCAGATAATGCCAAACTGTTTTCCAAAGTGGTTGCACCAATGTACCAAGGTACCCAACGGTAGTGCAAGAGAATTCCTTTTGGTCTACAGCCTTACTAGCAGTTAATATTGTCAGGCCAGCCCTTTTGATTTTAGCATTTGGTATGTGTATAGTGGTATCTCATTGTGCTTTTGGTTTGCATCTCCCTGACTATTGATGAGATTAAGCACTTTTTTCCATATATTTATTGACTCATTTTTTAGAATTGTGTGTGTATGTGTGTGCATGTGTATGGGTACACACATACACCTTGTGGTATAAGCTCTTTAATGGTTATATCTTTATATCTACATTTATAATACATATATACCTACACCTACATCTATATCTGTATGTATCTATTATAAATTTATTCTACTTTGTGGCTCTCATTTTATTCTTTTAACTGTGTCCTTTGAAGAATAGAATTTCTTAACTGTTATGTATTCTAGTAATCAATTCTGTTTTCTTTTATGGGCTTAAGTACTGTGGTGTCTTGTTTAAGAAACCTTTCCCTACCGCAAGGTTGTGAAGGTGTTTCATTTATTTTCTCACGTATATCAAATTGACACAGTACCATGTGTTCAAAAGACCACATTTCCCCCACTGTTCTGCATTGCCACCTTTGTTACACACCGGGTGTCCATATACGTGTGTTTCTTTTTCTGGGCTCTCCTGATAGCTGGGAGAATAAGTCTCCCCTCTTTGTTCTTTTTCTGTGTGAATGTCTGACTTTTCTCTACATTTGCATATTACTTTTAGAATAAGATTGTCAATTTTTACAAAAATACAGCTGATATTTTGACTGGAATTTAAACTTGTAGATCAATTAGGGAGAATTGAATTCTTTGTAATAGTGAGTCTTCTAATTCATGAACATTATATGATGTCTCTCTGTCTTTAAAGTTTTTCTTTCCTTTCTTTCAATAATGTTATATAGTTTTTTGTATAGATGAATTACACATCTTTCATTATGTTTGTTCACATTTATTTGATATTTGGTGTTTTCAGATTTTATTTGCTTACCATTTTCTGTTGGTAAAGAGATCAGTTATTTTATATAAACTTTATATCTAGCAAACTTGCTAAATTCATTTATTCTATATTTTATTTATATTGTTACATGCTTATCTTGTATATAGCAAAATTACTCAGTTCAGTTAGTGATTCTATATTTTAGAGGCTGAGGCAGGAGGATTGCTTAAGGCCAGGAGTTTGAGACCAGCCTGGGCAACATAGCAAGACTCTGTCTCTACAAAGAATTAAAAAAAATAGCCAGGCATGGTGACATGCACCTGTAGTCCCAGCTACTGGGGAGGCTGAGGCAGGAGGATGGCTTGAGTCCAGGTGTTTGAGGCTGCAGAGACCTATAATCAGGCCACTACACTCTAGCGTGGGCAACAGAGTGAGATCCTGTCTCAAAGAAAGTCTGTATTTTAATCTATAGATATTTTTAGATTTTCTGCATATATAAGAATCATCTTAAAACAATGAATTTGACTCAGCATATCATTACATAATATTCAAAATGTTCAGGATACAATCTAAAGTCACTTGACATACAAAAGTCTAGGAAAATTTTCAACTTATATTAGATAAGAACATCAACAGACACCAACACCGAGATGACACAGATGTTAGAATTATTTGACAAAGACTTTAAATATAATCAAAGTGGTCCAGAAAGTGAGGCAAACATTCTTGAAACAAATAGAAAGATAGAGAATCTCAGGTAGAAAATGTAAAGAAGGGGCAAATCACAATATTAGCATTGACAAATAAAATAACAAACTATAAACCGGGTGAGCTAAATAGCAGACTCAGGATGGTAGAGAAAAAGTAGGTGAACTTGGAGATAGTTCGGAATAAATTATCCAATCTGAGCAATAGAGAGAAAAAAGATTAGGGGGAAAAAAAAGAACAGAGCCTCAAGGAACTTTGCAAAAATTCAAAAAAAATCTAAAAATTGTCACTAGTGTCTCAGAAGGAAAGAAGAGACAGTGCCAGGCAGAAAAAATATTTAAATAAATAATTATGAAAATTTGTTTATATTTTTAAAGACAGCCTATAAATTCAAGAAGCTCAGTGAATCCTGAAGAGGATAAACAAAAATGAATTCATGTTTAAACACATCAAAATCAAAATGCTAAAATCTGAAGATAAATAAAAAATTTAGAAGCAGTTAGAGAAAAATGAAACATTATTGATAGAGGAATGATTCTTATGACTGTGGATTCCTCATCATAAACCTGGGAGAGGAACTATGTGTTTAAAGAGCTGAGACAAAATACTGTCAACCCAGTACTCGATGCCTACAAAAATATCCTTTAGTAAAAGGGGGAAATAAAGACATTCTCAGGAGAAGGAAAATTAACGAAAATTTGTTGCCGGAAGACATGCACTAAAAAAAAATAAATAAAATAAAAAAAAAAATTTAAAGGAAGTTCTTTAAACATAAGTGAAATGATAGGAAAGGGAGATGTGGAATATCAGGAATGAAGGAAGAGGAAAAAAATAAAAAAGATCTAGGTAAAATACAACAGAACAGGGATCAGCAAACTATAGCCCACATGCCACATTCAGCTCACCATCTATCTTGATAAATATAATTTTATTGAAATGCAGTTATGCTCATTAGTTTATGTATCGTCTTTGGCTGCTTTCACTCTATAATGGCAGACTTGAGTAATTGTGACAGACATTGTATGGTCTGCAAAGCCAAAAATATTTATTATCTGGCCCTTTACAGAAAAAGTTTGCTGACTTCTGTAATAGACTGTTTCTCTTCTCTCGAATTCTTTAAAATATGTTTGATGGTTGAAAACAAAGACTATAACATTGTTTGGGGTTTTCAAAGAATGTAAATGTAATATGTAAGATAGCTGCAACGTAAGAAGAGGCGGGTAAAGGGACCTGTCAGAGGGTAAGTTTCCTACATTTCAGTAAGAATGGGCAAGTGTTGATTCTAAGTAGACTAAGAAAAATATGGTATGTCATCCCCAGAACAACAAATAAAAAAAATACAGATGTAGTAAAAAATCACAATAGATAAATAGGTAATACGAAAAATTCTTTAAGCAACCCAGAAGGGAAAAGAGCAAGCAGTGGAGTGTAAAACAAACAGAATAATCAGAAAGCAAATACTATAATTGCAGTATTAAATCCTAATATATCAATAATTACATTACATATAAATGATCCAAGCTAGACCAACTAAAAGATAGAGATTGTCAGAATACATTAAAAAAAATCATTAGTGATTTCTGTTTTTGGAAAGTTGGAGTAGATGTACTTTTCCCTGTTCTTCTCCCTAAATGTAACCAAACCCCCTGTACATTATACAAGGGCTGTCTGGAAAGTATCCAGCCATTGTTAATATAACAAGAATGGTTAGATGGCTGGATACTTTCTGCTAGATAGTTTCCTGACAGCCCTTCATATATACATACAGAAGAAGACTCTGAAAGATTGAGAGAAACATGCAGATTGGCTAGGGAACTTGGGACACAAAGAATGACATGGTCATAAGTTACCTAGGTTTTTTCTTTTGTCCCTATATCCTAGACTCAGCGCTAGAGAAGCTGGCAACCTAGAAATACTGACAGACACAGAATTTTTTAAAAATCTCCAACAAAAACTTACTCTTTCTAGCCAAAGGATCAGCAAAGGGCCAGCCTAGGAAGACAGGAGCTCTTAGAAAACAATCACTCCACTCCAGGCAAACAGCACAGAAAAAGACCAGCAAAGTCCAAGTGGAGAGTTTAGACTTTCATTCTCATATTGCTAAAGTTTCCCCATCCTCTGCCAGAGTATTGTCAGAGAAGGCTGAATAGAGAGTCAGGACTTTCACACTTGCTGAGTGTTAACTAGTTGCTATCTGCCCCTACCAGTTTCATTGAAGATCGTGTGGGGAGCCCAGATTTCCACCCCAACCCTAGCCTATCAATAATTACATTAAATATAAATAGTCTAAATACATCAATAAAATGACAGACATCATCAGAGTGCATTAAAAAACCATGAACAAAGTATATGTTGTCTATGAGAAACTCACTTCCAATATTATAATAATATACGCAGGTAGAAAATGAAAGAATGGAAAAATATACTATGTAAACATTAATCCAAAGAAAGCAAGAGTGTCTGTATTAAATCAGATAGACTTCAGAGCAAAGAATGTTACCAGAGACAGAGAGGAACATACATAATGATAAAACGGTCAGTTAACCAAGAAGACGTAGGCAAACCTAAATATTAAAATGTATGCATGAAACAATAGAGCTTCAAAATATGTAAAGTAAAAAGCGACAGAATTCAAAGGAGAAATAGGCACATCTTCAATGACAGTTGAAGAGCTCAGCATCCCTCTCTCAACAATTGATAGAAAAACCAGGCAGAAAACCACCAAGAATAGAGAACTTAATAGCACCATCAACTAACAGGATCTAATTGACATTTATAGAATACTCCAACCAATGCCATCAGAATACATATCTTTTTCAAGTGCCCAGAGAACATATACCAAGATAAACCACATCCTGGGTGGTAAAACCTTAACTAAATTAAAAAGAATAGAAATCATACAGAGTGTGTCCTCTGACTACAGTGGATTCAAGATAGAAATCAACAACAAAAGATAATAGGAAAATCTGCAAAGACTTGAAAACTAACCAGCACATTTCTAAATAATTCATGAGTCAAAGAGGAGGTCTCCAGGAAAATTAAAAAGATGTAATGAACTGAAAGAAAATGAAAATACAAAATATCAAATTTGTGGGACCCAGCTAATGCAGTTATGAGAGGGAAATTTATAGCACTATTTGCTTACATTAGAAAAAATGAAAAGTCTTAAAGATCTGAACTAGAAAAACTCTAACAAAAAAACAAAGTAAAATGAAAAATAAATAAATAAATAAAGGCCTGGTGCAGTGGCTCATGCCTTCATGCCTGTAATCCCAGCACTTTAGGAGGCCGAGGCAGGAGGATTGCTTGAGCCTGAGACTTTGAGACCAGCCTGGGGAATGTAGCAAGACCCTATCTCTACAAGAAAAAAAAGAACCAAAAAAAAAAAATCTAAATATATTAAATTCATAATTTAAAAATTCCCCCCAAAGAAATATTCACTGCAGATTCACTGGGTAATTCTACCAAATGTTTGAAGAAGAATTAATACCAATTCTATACAATCTCTTTCAGAAAATAAAAGAAGGGGGAAAATTTCCCAGTTCATTTCATGATTTTATGAAGTTAACAGTACTCTGGTTCCAAACCAGACAAAGGCAGTACATACACTGAAAAAAAAAAAAAAAAGAAAACTACAAAGGTTAGAGTTTGAAAGTTTTTAGATGTGGCACCCAAAACATCACCAATAAAAGGAAAAAAATTATAAATTAGGCTATATCAAAGTTAAAACCTAAAGCCTCTGGTGTTTAGGAGATCATTTTAAGAGAATGAACAACAAGCTACAGACTGGGAGCAAATATTTGCACACCATGTGTCTGACAAAGGACTATGATCTGGGATAAAGAACACTTAAAACTTAACAGTAAAAAATACAAATGATCCAGTTGGAAAATGGCAAAAGACAGAAGGAAACTTTCCACGGAAGAGGATATACAGATGGCAGACAAGCACACAAAAAGATATTCAACATTATGAGCCATTGGGGAAATGCAAATTAAAACCACAATGAAATATCACTAGATACCTATCAGAATGGCTAAAATAAAAAATAATGACAACGCCAAATGCTGGCAAGACTGCAGAGAAACTGAATCACTCACACATTGCAGTTTCATTATGCATCATTTCCTGTGTATTTATACTGCTTGGGGTTTGTTGTGCCTCTTGAAACTGTGGATTCATATCTTTTGTCAGTTTTGGAAAATTCTCATCCTGTGTTTTGCCAGTTTCCAGTAATTTTAAAAATGTTTTTATGAATGAATGAAGACTATGACCCTTTTCTAAGGGAATTGGCTGAGATATGTTTACTTATCACACTCTGCATGCATAGTCCCGTCTACACAATTATAAATATGAAAAAAACAAAAACAAAAACAACAGCTATATATGCCATTCCACTAAATTATCTCTACATGGTTCTCACATTTAGGATCTACTGGTTATCATTTAACACATGCTAGGCTAATTTTGCTATAAGTTTTATTTCCTAATTAAACATTTGTCAGGGTGAAGGCAGTGAAATACTCTCCTCAGACCTTTAAAAACTAAGGATATTGGATATTGGATGGTGGGGCATTCTGTTGCCCCTCTGTAACCACTTTGCAATCTCTTATTTTTGTTACCTGGGCACAGTTTTCCAAGCACCTCCTTGTGCTCGATCTCAGTTGCCCTTACAGCGACCCTTTGAGCTTTTCCATCTTAGCTCTGTTTTGCAGATGTAATCTGAGGTGAGGAGGTCAAATGACAAAATAAGGGTCTGGAGTGGTAAATCTCATTTCACACCATTCTGGAACTTTCCCCAGGATGGCTCTGCCCGTTGTATGCCTGTTATATACTTTCCAAGTTATTTGTATGGTCTTATGCTATTCCAGTTCCAAAATGTCATAGTCCTTCCATGGACCCAGTGAGTGGCTGAGCAACAAAGCCGAGCTCCCCATCTTCCTCCTGTGCTATTAATAGTTGTAAGACGATCAGCTTCGATGATTGCTCTCAATTGGTCGTTGTCAGTCAACTTCCGATGGCCAGCCACTGCGCTCTTCATCTTCAAGGCTCCTGTTTCCTTTGCAAAACTTCTTGAACCACCACTGCACTGTACGTACGTTAGCAGTTTCTGGGCCAAATGCATTGTTGATGTTGCGAGTTGTCTACGCTACCTTACGACCCATTTTTAACTTAAATAACAAAATCGCAGGAATTTGCTTTTTGTCTAACATCAGTCCCATAGTCTAAAATAAATATAAAATAAACAGCAAGTAATAAGTCATTAGTAAAAAAACATAAAGTGAGAAATGCATATTAAAATGTTGAATAAAATAACCACATTTATTTAAGGATGTATTCCAATACCAAATGGCAAATGTCAACGATGCTGAAACTGCAATGACTTTTGCACGAACCTAATACAATGAGCCTGGAGATGAGGAAGAGTAAAACTGCCATAAGACTCGACTATCCAGAAACAGCTCACCTTGTTGAATCTCGATTGCTGCTTCTGACTGCTTTGGGGATAAGGAGAACAAAGTAAGAGTGAGGGCAAAGTGGTGGGTGCTGAGGCACCTGCTTTGAAGGCAAAGAATGGAGACTAAGCACAGAGCATCAGAGTCCCTCCCAGGGTGAAGCCTATTTGTATGGGACGATCTTTCCTCCAACAGCCAAATTCCAACTGATGGACTATTTGGGGCAGAACTGTGGGGATTCAAGAATGTAACTGTAAATAAGATAAAAACATCTCATAGTTTCATACCTTAGGTTTAAGTCTGCTACCCAGCGTAAGTTGATTTTTGTGAGAGGTGAAGGGCGTGGATCCTGCTTCAGCCTTCTACAAGTGGCTATTCAGTTTTCCTAGCACCATTTATTGAATAGGGATTCTTTTCCCCAGTGGATGTTTTTGTCTGCTATGTCGAATATTAGATGGCTATATGAGGATGGTTTTATATCAGGGTTCTCAGTTCTGTTCTACTGGTCAATATTCCTGTTTTTGTGCCAATACCAAATTGATTTAATTACTACAGCTTTGTAGTATAGTTTGAAATCTGGCATATTGATATCTCCCATTTTGTTTTTATTGCCTAGAATTGCTTTTGATATACGGGATCTTCTCTGGTTCCAAATGAAGCGTAAAATTATTTTTTCTATATCTGTGAAGAATGATGTTGGGATTTTGATAAGTATTTTCTAGAGGAAAATGTTGGAAACACTCTCCTAGACATTGCCTAGGCAAAGAATTTATGAAGAAGACTCCAAAGGCAATCACAGCAGCAAGAAAAATAAATAAATGGGACCTGATCAAACTAAAAAGCTTCTGCACAGCCAAAGAAACAGTCATGAAAGCAAACAGACAACCTACAGAATGGGAGAAAATTTTCACATCCTACACATCTGATAAGGGGCCGATAACTAGAATTTACTTAGAACTCACAAAAATCAGCAAGAAAAAAATCAAACAACCCTATCAAAAAGTGGGCAAAGGACATGAACAGAAACTTTTCTAAAGAAGATAGAATAATGGCTAACAAACAAATGAAAAAATGCTCAACATCTCTAATCATCAGGGAAATGCAAATCAAAACCACAATGAGATATCACATCTCCAGTAAGAATGGCCTTTATCAAAAAGTCCCAAAACAATAGATGTTGGCGTGGATGCGGAGAGATAGGAACACTCCTACACTGCTGGTGGGACTGCAAACTAGTTCAACCTCTGTGGAAAGCAATATGGAGATACCTTAAAGCGATACAAGTGGATCTACCATTTGATCCAGCAATTCCACTACTGGGCATCTACCCAAAAGAACAAAGGTCAATCTACAAAAAAGACACCTGCACTTGAATGTTTGTAACAGCACAATTCACAATTGCAAACCTGTGGAAACAACCCAAGTGCCTATCAATACATGAGTGGATTAATAAAATGTGGTATATGTATACCATGGAGTACTATTCAGCTCTAAGAAACAATGGTGATATAGCACATCTTGTATTTTCCTGGATAGAGCTGGAACCCATTCTACTAAGTAAGGTATCCTAAGAATGGAAAAACAAGCACCACATATACTCACCAGCAAGTTGATATTAACTGATCAGGACCTAAGTGGACACACAGGAATTACATTAATTGGGTATTGGGCAGGTGGGAGGTGGGAGGAGGGGGCGGGTATATACATACATAATGAGTGAGATGTGCACCGTCTGGGGGATGGTCACACTTGGAGCTCAGACTTGTGGGGGGAGGGGGGCAAGGGCATTATTTGAAACTTTAAAATTTCTACCCCCATAATATGCTGAAATAATAATAATAAAAGAAAGATAAAAACATCCCTGCTTTCACGGTGCCTACAGCCTGGAGGGGAATGTGATTAATAAACAAGCAATCATAAAACCATGCGTGAAGCCTCCTCTGGGGAGAAGTATAGGCTGCAAATGGGGCACACAGAAGGTTATCCTAACCCAGCGTGAGGGGTCCTGGAGGGATCCCTGCAGTCAGTGTTATCTAAGCTGAACCCCCGAAGAGGATTAGACACTAGTTAGGCGAGTAGGTACGGGAGAGGAACAGAAGGGAAAGTATGCAGGAAAAGGATGCTGTTTCACAGAACTGAAGTTATTGCAGTTATGTATGACATTAGCTATGGCTTTCTTAGCATACAGAATGGGGAGAATATTTCTGTAGGTAAAACCTAGTGTTACTTTGGTAAACTGGGCCCAAGTGCATTACCTGAAATCCAGAGCATCTCCACGAATCAAGATACTGTCTTCCCTTTACTACCGTGCTCAGGTGGGGACCCTGACTTCAGGTACGGAGGCAAGAAAGCGCAGGTTAGTGCAGATTTCTGCATCTAATGCCTTCGCAGGTGAAACGTGACTTACTCCGCCCTCCCCGAGGCAGACAGCGCCCACCAGTGGTTGGTCCCCTTTGCTGCACTGGCTCTAATCCATATGCACAGTGAATATGCATTTTTGCCATTCCCCTGGGGAGTTGCAGTGGGCTGGGAGGAGTTGGCAAAGCCTGCTGAAATTCTAAAACCAGATAATGCAAGGAGAGTGCTCATTCCTTGTGCTCTAAGGGCTAACTTATTTCATTATCTACATTTTAATCCTTTTAATATGCCTCCAAGGAAGTTTCCAGGTTGAGAAAAATTCCAAAAAATAACGGCAGAGAGAATGAGAACTCTTAAAAATTGCGGATGTTTTGCTATTTCTCTTTCCATCCCACCACCAGAACTTGACTCGCTTTGGCTGGAGGAAGGGAATTAGTAGCTCAGGAATACACCTTCGAGGTGTCGCCAGACGTCCAGTCTGCCTAGGTGCTCACGTGTCCAGGATCAAGACAGAAAAGGGAGGCATGTGTGTGAGGGAGAGGACCCACCTGTGTCCCAGGTCAGAATGTCCCAGGGCCTGGGCTGCTTCCGTGTTCACCCAGTTCTGCCTCCTCTGCCAGGAGCAATATTGGGATCTTTTGCCCAAATGCATTGTGATTTTGAGGTTATTCAATTTCATTTAGGTACTCCATTAAAACATCAAGATTTAAGAAGATGCTAAGTGATCTTGACATCATTTAAATGCTTTCAGTAACATAAGATGTTTAAATGTAGTAGTTTTCTTTTCCTCTTAAGGAAGAAGGCAAGTTGGGGAAAATGAGCCTGCATTACTCCCCAGAATCCTCTAGGTGGTGCTGCTGTGATAGCTATTGGCTAGGCACTTTTTAAGAAGCGCTTAACGATCAAACCAAATATTTAACTTATTAAATGCCTTATGGCTAACTGCTAATATAATGCTATTGATAATTTATACCATCACACTTACATTAGATTTTCCTGATAACGAGCCTATATTCATAAATTACACAACAGAGTAATTTCAAGGGTTGGAATAAATGTACTTTTCTGGTTATAACTTAATAAAGTTAAAGACTTATGTGTGGCCAAAGTTTTCTCCACATATTAAGTCTGCCTATACGATTACCTCTTCTTTACCTCTCCTTGTGTTGGGTAGAACAGTAACCCGCACAGGGTAGGAGCTGAATTAATGTTTATCAAAGGAATTAATTCTTTTTTGTTTTTCTCTTTTTACTCCTCGGTGGGGACGAGATAATTACTGGATTAAACTTTTTAAAACCCTTGTCAGACATTGCTGTTTATCTTTGCTAATAAAAAGAACGGGAGGCCATTTTTTTCTTTACTTCCGAAAATGGCCTGAAGTATTATATATATATATATATATATATATATCTCACTTCAAACTGTGTTTGATAATTGCTCAAATCTTAATCAAGATTTTATTAAAATCAATATTTGATAGGCTCCTCGGTTTAATTAAATTAAACCACAGAGAAATGAGCAATAAATGAGTTTGAAAACCAATCACAGGATAAGGTGTATGTTTCTTTTTATTAGTTTAACATATGAAATCTCGGGTTGAGCAACTGCTCACCATGAGAGAAACATACAAACAAGATAACCGCTTTTGCTTATGCAATAAGAGCACACGCTCTGTGCCAGGCATTGTGCTAAACACAGACTCTATGTTCCTTCATTAATTTGGAACCCAAATCCTGTGAGATCTGTCCCCTCAGTTTATGAATCAGACCCAGGTGTTAGCCAGGTTGGTCGTCCCAGGTCGTTCCACTGGCTAATAGCAGAAGCAGATTTGAACACAATGATCAGGCTTTTCCTACGACCTCAAGTTGCTCATGAATAGGAATAAAAGGCACAGTTTATGATTAATTTTAGAGAAGGGCACTGTTAGTCATTTTCTTCCTAAAGAAATGTAGCTTTACAGGCCAATGATTAGGGAGGGAACCCAAATCAAAGAGCACAAGTGTTGACTTAGCAGCTCTGAGTCCCAAAGACTGCCAAAAAAAAAAAAAAAAAAGGACTTTATTTTTCTGGATAGACACAGAATACAGTTATTTTCTATATAATTTGTGCTTATCGAGAGTGGCAGAGATTTATGGCTTTAGTAGCAAAGTGTTTTAATTGGGATTAGCTAATGAAAAAGTGGTGGGACTGGGAGGGAGAAAGTAGGAAAATGTGATTTCAGTTGAGGTGTTTCTTCTCATGGGATGCTAACAAAAGGGTCAGTGTTACGCGCTGGGGGCAAGAATCATACCTTTAATTAGGCCTTCGGAGCCTGTGCCTGCATTTTTGGTTCTAAGTAGTCTTAGCCATTCAAAGACTCAACTCTAGGAAAGTAAGGATATTCTCGTTAAATAGCCCTGGCACTGAGAGCAAAACTGCAGCTTTCTGAAAAATCTCCCTCATTTTTATCCAGTGCATGTTTGGTGCAATGGAAATAAAACATCAACAACAAATCACAACCGGGCAACTGTACAGCTTCGCTACTCTAGGCTGGGAAGGGTTCTGCGTTCAAGCCACTGTTTCCTAAACTCCGGTCGTTCATGTTTCACATTTACAATCTTCACCGTCGCCTCTTGCGTTACTTAGAATTTTCATGTAAAACGGCTCCTTTAAAAAATTAAATGCATTTATTTTAGAAAAAAATATTTGTTCCACGACCCTCAATGGGAAACCAGAGCCCCTTGCCCTATGAAGGATATGTATGAAAAGAAACACAATGAAATCAAAACAGTATTATTGGATTTTAACTCCAGGAAGGAGGTCAGTGGTCTTAAAGACATGCTTTGATTAGACTGAGACTTCCTCTTTGATGATATCTCAGCAATAAAATAATTTGAAAAGGGAATCATTTTTTCATTAGGTAAATCAGTTTTATCCAATGAAGTGTCCATAGACCACTAAAATCATGTTTCCCATCGAAGGTTTGTCTTCCGAGCGTGTGTCTTTGTCTGCTGCTCTTAGGAACCCGTCACCCTTCTTTTTTTGCTCCCCAACTTCCAACTTCCCCCCAACAGTATTGAAACCTTGCCTTCTATCCACCTAATTCCACCTATTTCTAAATGCTTAGAGAATCTCATTAAACAAACGCACGTGGGATGGTGGGCAGATTACAAAAGAAACGGTTTCCATTGTTGGTCAACGCTACTTTTCTTCCTATCTACTGCTTGAGATCATTGTTCTCTCTAACCAGACGTGGCAAATTTCCAGTTGTAATGGAACACAGGTCTCTTCACTCCTCCCGCCCTTCGTACACCACCTCTGCCCTCCTGAGGCAACCATGTGTCGTGTTTTGCGTAGTCTTCCAGAGATAGTTTGTGCATGTGCAAGTCCTGCTTGAATCTATATGACTCTCCTGAAATTTCACACGCATGGAACCAAACTCTACATAGTCTTCTTTGTCTTTAATGCAAAAGTATTTTTCATGCCTGTTTTCCTATTAGCATAGATAGCCCTAGTCTAGTCCTTTGAAGACTACGTAGAAGCACTCTGTGCATGCTCCCAATGGCTTCTGATGGACACTGGATTATTACTCTTTCTTCTATTAATACTAACAATGCAGCAGTATCCTTGCCTAATGGTGTCTGGGCCCACGGTGGCCACTAGGAAATAAATAAATGCAACGCAGAACAGTACTCACTCAAATGGATGGAGTTCTAGTTATTAGAGTTGGAGAAGGCAAGCATGATCATGTTTATTTCATGAATACTGGTTTTCCTCTTCTTTTTCCTCAACCACAATATGAATGCTTATGGGTCGTGGTATCTTGCACAGCTCCAAGCGTCCTGATTTGCCCGTGAAGTTGTAAGTTCCGAGTTTTGGTTGTTGCATTTGACTAATACTGTTTAATTCTTCCTCACCATAATCACATCTGAAATTAATTGTGCAGTTTTGTGCTTAACACGTGTCTCTCTTAGTGGATGAAGAGCTTCATGACGCCGGGGAGGGCCTGTGTCTGTCTTGGGCACTGTTCTATCTCCATCACCTAGTCTCGCATCTGGCACATGGTAATTCTCCAGTAAATATTCACAAAAGAAGGCACCAACAACGTATGTATTAAATTTAGTTTTCTTGCTTGTTATGCACTGAATTGTGTTCCACTTCGAAATCTATATATTGAAACCTAAACCCCTCAATGTGACTGAATTTGGAGCTAGGGCCTTTAAGGAGATAATTAAAGTTAAATGAGGTCATATGGGTAGGACTTTAATCCAATAGGACTGGGGTCCTATAAGACCACCCGGTTGGTTGCTCTTTGATGGTTTTTCAAAGTATACTAAGACCAATGTCCCAGCTGCCAACCAGCTCTGTTCTATCTCATCATATTACAGGCTGCTGTGAATAAGAGAAATACATCATTATCAAGAAGCAAGTCATTCACTTCTGTATCAGAGGGACCACCTGGGGGAGAGTTTCCTCTTACACTAAAACTCACACCACCATGTTCCATTCTAGAATATCCACAGTGGTACCATTCTGAAGACGCTTAGTCTAAAAGTTTCCGTTTTCATATAAAGTTTCCTTGTCTGTAGGGTGGAGATGGCGGCGTATGGATTTTTTTTCTCATGGTAACCTTTTTGTCCCTTACCTAGACATCTTTCCCCTAAATACTCAGCAAGATTCGAAGTTGTCGAACAATTTTAAACTCAGACCGTAGGAAAAATAACTGCCATATTATTTTAAGAGCAAATAGATGCACATTCCCTAGTGTTGCTTAAATGAGAACTACTGGTGGGGGGAAGGAAAACAACCCATGAGAGTTGGGGTTGCTATTTCTGACTAAGTTGGAATTGGGAAATACCAAGAGTCTCACAGGAAATCTTATCTCACCGGAAGATGTCTCTTGGCCCAAGAACGGGGATGTGTTTTTGTGTACGTGAAACTTGCAGATCCGGACCTAGGGCCGGGCTACCTCGTGGCTTAGCCTGCCATTTATTATCATTCACAAGGTGGTGTTACATGCTCAGCTTTAAAAAGAACTTGCTTTTCAGCAGTATTTTTACCCTTGAGAGTCTCTGTGTTGTATATTAATCAGAGCTTTCACGACTCGCTTTGAATGGTATTCGAAGTGTGTCTGGAAGTGTGGTGAATGAACTATGCCCAGAGTGTGTTCTATTATTTATTACTCAGGAGTCTTTCCATCTGAGACATAGGCTGAAATTAAAGGAACCAAATCCCTATCTCTTACTAGCTCAAATGTTCTCCCAGTTTCTGCTCCCTGTGTACCCGCCTCACCTGCAAAGGATTCCAGGATTTGATACCTCGTAAAAGTCAGTTTGTAACTAAAACTGTATTTCAAAATTTGTAGGTTAAAATGCCCTGCTCCTTCTATGGATGTATAGATCTCAGAGCATACCCTGCTTTGCAAACATTTAGCAAACATGCTTGCAAGCTGTTCCTCCGAGACCCACTTCCCTCCCTTTTCCCACATGGCAAACTCTTACTCATCCTACAAAACCTGGTTCAAATGTCCCTTCCTCCACTGCCCTCCCTGACTGTCCTGGGCAGTGCCTTGCCCCCTTCTCTGTGCTGCCACCATCCTTTGCATATACTGTCATGACATGCGTCCTCCGTGGGTGCAATATTGCCCCAAGGGGGCAAAAACTGGTTCTTGGAGAACAAAAAAAGATTCTTTTTACTTATAAAACACAGATATACATGCAGCACAGATAAACAGATAAACAGTATATAAAATGTTATGGTGGGAGGATATTAGGAAAAAAGTAACTAAAAATGCTCATTCGGGTGGCGATAATGAAAAACAAAGGTTGAGAAACACCTGCTTTATCTTAGCACTTGTCTCTTGTGTGGCAATCATCACTTGGTATTCACCTGTGTCTCTCTCACAAGTTAGAAAACCATGGTTTTAAAGCCCCAGCCCTTAGCAAGGTACTTGGCATGTATTCGCATTCGCTAGTTATTTACTTGAAGGAGACGATAATTAAGATATTTGCTTCCGAGTAAGACTGCTCCGCACCGGAAAACCCCGCAAAAATCATTTTTAATGCCAATTTCCAGGATCTGCCTCCAGAAATTCTACCTTATCGGATCTGGAGCGAGGCCCGGGGATTTGTATTTTTAAATGCTCCTCAGGTGGTAGGATTTGGAAACCATTGCTCCAGCCCGGGAATTCTTTTTCTTTTTCTTTTGAAAATATCTCCATTTATAAAAACCCAAACCCAAATTGGGGTTATATTCCTCTGTCGATATTTCCTGTCCTGGCCAGAGCACAGGACACCATTTTCTAGGAGGAACATCGGCAGGCTCGGGCCATTTCCAGAAAAGTCCAATGGCATGAGCTTCTCTCTTTAGTGGGGACTCTAGACTAGAGGACGATGTGAATAGGGTAGGCAGCATGGTCTGGCTGAACCCTGGGAAGGCCCTGGGCAGGTTATTGATTGACGATTGGTTGATTTTTGCTAACCTTTGGACAAAGCGGACATAGACGAAAGGTTGGGTGTTTTTGTGATAGAATGAATGAATGCGGTTGGCTAAGGGAAGCCAATCATCAGAGGGCGATTCTAGCATCATGGCCTGAACTCTTTCTTTACTCCAGTCCTGGAAAAAAATCATTTCGGGAATCTGAATGGCACTGTGGGAAACCTACTTATCGGATCTATGAATTACGCATACCAGATGCATAGAGTGACAATCTTTAACAGCCCCTTGGGAGGCGAGAGCAGAGGTTCTCAACTCTTGCAAAACCAGCACCTCCTTGATATAAACTAGTTTGTAATGCCGCTTTTATTCATATGAAGTGGATGTCACAGGTAATATAAGCTACCTATACGTGTAATTTCCAAACACGAATGTATTGCCCTAAATGTAATAGAAAGGAGAAATAAAAGGAATTTAAAAGTAAAATGACTCCAGGAGACATAAGGACATACAATCAGTTGGGTTATAATACTTGTTTTGAAAATGCAAATTTATTCCAAAAGGACCCATATGCAAGGGCACAATTTGAGCATTTGCGTTTGCTTAAATGTGAAATGCAAGGTGAGAAATGCAAGGTGAACGTGGGCAATGGCACCCAGTGGAGCCCACTCACACACAACTCAAATATCTGCCAGCGACCTTAGTTCTTTGCATGCGATGGGCTGCACCCACCCACACCTGGTGTTATAACTTTCTTTCCGATTCAGACACTCCTTTCTCTATCTCACAATAACTCACAAACTGCAGCCTTTCCACCCCTCCATACATGCCCAAGAAAATTTCCAGTCTTTTTCAAGGTAAAATGCCACATTTATTGTAGTGCTTATGTATTTCTTAGCCATTTAACACGTGTAAAATGGTGCAACCATTTTTATTAGTTTCTTTCTTTAAAATGTGGCACTATTGAAGTTTTTGACTATTGTGCCTCTCATTCCAATTTCCCCATGAGCCCTGTGGTTTTTATTGTGCTATTTTGCATAGGGAGGTGATTTTTAGGAACACCTATATTATCAGAACTGACTGCACTCAAATGCTTGCCTCTGATATAATGAATTAGTTTGGATTTAATAGAAGGGTCTTCAACTGAATATTGTTGGCACTTTTTCTCTATGACATTTTGAAATGAGGGTTGAAAAAGTGTATTAGTACCTGGGCATAGAGTATCTTATTAGAGCAGTCACAGTGTAGACCAATGCAGTTGAGCGACTCTGGTGGCCTAAGTACCAGTCGTGGCATTGTTGTAAATGATGTGGTTACTTCACGTGATGAATAACTTCTTTTAAAGTTCTGAGTAAAACTAAGTATACCTTTTGATCGATTTATACAATAGTTGCTTTCCTGGAGACTTTATTTACATTAGCCCCATGCAAAAAAAAAAAATCACCTGTATTTATAACTAAAATGGAATCAGATTTTGGCCAGAGACACACATGCACACACAAACACATACTTTTCCATCTATAGAAACGGCACGTGGGAAGGGGAAGAGAGACAGTTCTCTTACCCACTATGAGATATCCAAGCCCCTGCCCACTAAACGCCATAGTGTCCCCTCCCTCTCATGTGACAACCCAAACTGCCCCCATAAATCTCCAGCATGTCCTCCGGCGAACCACTGGACTTAAGATAAGCTATAATTAGGATCGTTATGAATTCCTTCCCTTTGGCTGAGAAAGTAACTGCAGAAAATAGTTGACGTGGCCTTTGCCCAAGTCTATCAGCCCATTTACCACGCTTCTCCTCATCCACTGACCTTCTGATTCTTGTAACACACCACCTTGTTTCTGTCTTAGGACATTTTCCTTTTCTCGTCCCTTGGTCTAGAATGCCAAATAAATAACAAGAAAGAAGGTCGTCAAAGACATGATGAAATATTTCTAGATATTTTTAAGGCCAGCCTTAAAAAAAAAAAGGTCTCTCTTAATCACACCCCATTGGCCAGAACATTGTCACATGGTCTCAATCTAACTTCAGGGGAATCTGGGAAATGTAGTCTTTTGGGACACCCAGGAAGAAGAAATACCACTATGTCTGCCATGGGGCCCTTGGTAGCCAGTCTCGCAGGGTCCATTTTTGACCAAGGCTGATTGAGTTCAAGAGAAACTCTTCCCCAGGGGAATAGATCTCCATTGTCTCTGAGTTTCAGCCAACCCACCCCACACTGCAGCCACCCACGCAGAGGGAACATGTTCAGAGAGGAAGGAGGAAATCAACTAGCTGGTGCAACTTTATCCTTCAACCTGTGACACTTGTGTTCACTTCTCTAGGGCACGCTTGACCTCTCGTACCACTACTCGTGAGCCCTGAAGGACCAGACATTATTAGCTCTTTGGGCAGTTCACTACCAAATAAATACCCGAATTATATAGTACATAGGGAGAAAGCAGAAATCCTTCCAGGTCCAAGGGAGCGTAGGCCATTACTATTTTATAGAATGAAATTCAGAAGAGAGGGATAGAATATTTCTCAACTCCAGAGCAGTTATCATAGCTAACCTTGATCATGCACTTACTGTGAGCCGTGCATTGTGTGAACATATCGCACAAATCATTTTACTTGATCACTACGACAAACATCCGAGGGAATGTTTTTATTCCCAATCTATAGATGAGAACACTGAGGCCTCCAGAGGTCAAGGTCTCATGCTAGCAGATGGTGGAGTGTAATTCGAACCCAGAGCCAGTACTTCGCACCCTGATGACTCTGGACTCCCCGATGTGTAATTCAGAAACCCGAGATTGTCCTCCTCAAACTAGGATCGACGTCACATTACGAAACACACAGCGAGTCTGACAATCTTGCCTAATGACTCTGCAGGACTGGCCAAGTGTTCCGTGTTTCTACTTACACACGACACAGACACACACGTGCACACCTAATCTCAGTACTCCCGTGTGCGGCGACAGCACACAACCGATTGTCAAACACATGGCACTAGCAGTTGAGGGTTAAAACATCTACGCAAGGTATAAATAAATAATAACGTGGGAAGAAAGAAGTTTGCTGGCTGCAAGATGCCGGCTGTAATTTCAAGGAAATGTTGATTGCATGCTTTAGGAACTATTTCACAAAGCCTTGCTCCAGTACAGATTTTCCTTGTAAGGTAGGATGAAAGAAAAAAAGAGAGAGAGAGAGAGACATTTTTAGTTTTACTTGGTGCTTATTGTTTCCCGTCAGCAGCTGTGCCGACGCGGTGTTGATTATGCAGAGAAGAATTATTTTGATTATTGGCAGTTGGCATTCTTCTCGTAATTTGGAGTTCTTCATCTCGGGATTGTTTCCTCACCTCCTCTCCTGTCTGTGCATGAATAAAAAATCTAAAAGCACTTGCCAGGACCCTTACCCCAGGCAGCTGTTAGGAGACACGGAGTTGAGAGTTCAGGGGCAATTTGATGTGACACTCTCCCCGCCGTTTGTTCCTTTCTCTGCACTGTCACTTCGGAGCACCGAGCTCCTGGAGTTCCCCGCGAGGGTCTGAAAGGCCCCCCTGCAAGGACAGGAGCGGGCACGGAAAACCCACCTGCTGGCTGTGTCCCATCTCCCCTGGACGTGTCCACGCAGAGATGTGCGCCGATGCAATTCCAGCCGGGGCTGGCGGGAACAAATAGTCTGTGCTACTTTTTGGGTTTTTTTCTTAGAAAAAGAACTGCTTAGGAAAACAAACAAAAAAAATTATCTAAAGGTCTTCCTTTCAGGTGATTTTCAGACGGTGTGACGGGTTCCTTTGGCATCCTGTCTTGTGTCTCCTTGGCCCACTCTATGTCAGACTCGGGTCAGACACTCCTGGAATGACATGACACACTTGGAGCTTTCTCTCCTGGGGCGTTAACAGCCTTGGGGGTCACGCTCCACAGAGGGGGGCTGAAAGCCAGCGGACAACGACCCACCTTCTCCTCCTGCGGGTGGGCAGCGCTGAGAGGCACTTCGGCCACTTCTCAGAGATTCCGGCAGAACCAAACCCTGTCTGCCGTCTGCAACAAGACTCCAGTGTACTAATATTTCCTCATCTTGACTTTTCCGAATTCCCGCATCCTCTCTCGAACAAATGACATACATCGATGCCTTGTCTTAGGTTCTGCTTTTGGAGAGACACCAATCAGTGGGGGATAAAAAGGTTTTTTCCTGCTTGATTTGTTTTTCCTTTCTCCTTTTCCAGATCTAATCCATTTCTATTGTTTTGGAGTAACTATTAAACTTCATTCTATAAAAAAATTTAGGAGTAACATAAGTACATTGACTGTATACATATATACGCATGTATTCTATATTATTAAAGAATTAAAAAATATATATATAAGGAGTGAATATATATAGTTATTTATTTTTTAACGTGAAGGTCGTCTCTTTGTGGAGACAGTACGTTGTGGGCAGAACTCAGTCCTGAGTCAGACATACCCGGGGTTAAGTTATGGCTCTGTGGCATTCAAGTTTCATGAACTTGGGACCGTTGTTTACCCTCCTCAGGCCTTAGTTCCATGTCTTGTATTAGAGAGTGATGCTTATTAATCAACATTGTGCATGTGGCCTGCTAGCCTGGCGCTGAGCGTTTAGCAAGCACTTCGTGTGTTTCGGTGATTACTATAAAAAACAGAAGTCTCCACTGAACCACTCATACTCCTATTCCCTGTGGGAGGGAGAGAGGTAGGAAACCACTGAATCTGCTCTGCATCCTTCTAGACTTTTTCTATGTTTATACAAACGTTCTTTAAAAATGCATATGTATATGCCGTTTTATATAGTTTGCTTTCTTTCTCTTTTATGCGTGTGGGACCATAGTTTACATACTCTTCTGCAAGTTGCCTTTTATTTTAAACAAATAACATATTGTGAACATCCTCTTAGATCAGCGTATATGCATTCATTGCATTTTTAAAAATAGCTGTATGGTATTCCCCTGCATGAACAAATCCACTGGGGATGGTTAATTTTATGTGATTGGGCTACAGGGTTTGATTATTTGGTCAACGTTATTCTGGATGTTTCTGTGAGGGTGTTTTTGGATGAGTTTAGCATTTAGATCTATAGACTGAGTAAAGCAGATTGCCCTCCCTGCTGCGGGTGGGCCTCATCCAATCAGCTGAAGGCCTGGATAGAACAAAGAGGCTGAGGGAATTTCCTCCTGCCTGATTGCATTCAACTGGGACATCCATTGCTTCCTGCCTTTGACTTGAGCTGAGACATTGGTCCTTCTTGGGTCTTGAGCCTACTGGCATTCAGACTGGACCACACCATTGGCTCTGCGGGGTCCCAAGCTTGACAACAGCAGAGCTTGGGACTTGTCAGCCTCTGTAATTGCATGAGCCAATTCCTTATAATAGATAACCTCCCAAATATACACACACACTATATATATATATGTATATGTATATATAATATACATGTATGCATATTAAATATTGTATGTATTTCTTTATATGTATTATATATATATACACACACACATAATATGTTGGTTCTATTGGTTCTCTGAAAAACCCTAATATACCATTGCTTTACCCTTTTGCCTATTAATGTACATCTAGATTTTCTCCAAGCTTTCAATATTTCTAATAATGCTGCCAACAACATTTTTGTACATCTCTATTCTTGACCTCTAGGATAGACCTGGAAGTGGTAGTATTCATCCTACAAGACAGTTCTAGACTTTTCCTCCTTCTTGGGACTTTCCTGGACTGTTCTAATGGGAAGTACACACTCGACCTTCCCATCTCCTGAGGGTCTCATACTGTCCGTAAACAGCACTTGCTTCGCAGCCAAGCACATGACCTTCTTTCATCGCTGTTTCTGTAGCTTTGCCTTTGGTCTAAACCCTGTAATGTTTCTCAAATTTTTACACTGAAACAAATCAGATGTCAGGCACCTGTTCCTTTTCATTGTCCTCTCTTCCATTCTCTTCTCCATTCCATTCCATGCAGTGACATTTAATTACTCACCATTCTATTCTATGCCATCTCATTTCATTTGAACTTATGACTTTTATTCTATGTTGTTCTGGTTTATCCCAGTCCATTAAATTCTACTGCCGTGTAAAGTTCTTGCTTAATGCAAAGGATTTGGCTAGATGTTACAAAGAATATGTGTAGGTATGTGTGTGTGTGCGTATGTGTCTTGAGGAAGAGTTTTCGGAATATCATTATCATTGACAGAAATTCCATATTTCTTGCACTCTTCCTAGGAATACTCCAGAGGGAATGAATCTTGGGTGAATTTGAATATTAGAAAATAAAGGAACTTGCCTACCAGGTCTTAGTAGAACCAAATATGCCTATCTGAAGGCAGAGGTAAAACACGTTGCCATGCATCACCCTGTGTTATTCTGGTGGCCGGCTAGACTGATGGAATAAGAGTGCAGAAATAACCCCGAGAACAATCCCCTGTGGGTGGAGGTTGGTGGTCACATGGGTGAGATTGGACTTGGCCTGCTGTCTCAGATGTTGACTGGCCATCCAACCTGGTGTGATCATCTCACAATGTCTCACTTTTAACACTAGTTCTGGATTCAAATTCCAGCAAAGGCACATTTGATTGGCTGAGCTTAGGTCACATGACTATACTTGCTCTAGCTGCAAGGGAAGCTGGGAATGCAAATGCCTGTAATGAGAGGACCCACAAGATGAGGAAATTCTGCAGTCAGAAAATGGGGGTGCAGATGTTGGCCAGCCAAATCTGTGCCACATGTCCACTATAGTGGTGGCCAGAAAGTGTTGAACAACAGCTCAGTAGTCTTTGTCTTCAAGAGCTTATGATATAGTTGGGACATCAAATGCTAAAATGGCTGAGGAACTCACCATTCAGGATCAGCTTTATGGATTCTAAAAAGTTCCAGGGCAAAGGAGAAAAATATCATAACAATGAAGACAAGGAATTTGCAATTAATAGCTAAATCTCAAGAAGAGACTGGAACAGGTCTTGGTCAGATTCAATGTCCCAGCTGTTTTGGAAAAGAATAATATGCTGTAATAGAGAAATGTGAGGGAATTGGGTTCTCATCTAGGCATTTTCACTTTTTCTTATTGATTCGGGATATGCTATAGTTTGGATATCTGACCCTCCAAACTTTGTTTTGAAATTTGATCTCCCGTGTTGGAGGTGGGGCCTAATGGGAAGTGTTTGGGTCATGGGTGAGGGGATCCCTCATGAATGGGTTGATGTGGATTCTTGCTCTATTAGTTCCGGTGACAGTTCCCCCTAGAGATGGTTGTTAAAAGAGCCTGGCACCTTCCCCCTCTCTTTTGCTTTCTCTCTTGCCATGTGATTGCTACACACACCAGCTGCCCTTTGCCTTCTGCTGCGAGTGGAAGCTTCCTGAGGCCCTTGTCACAAGCAGATGTCCACACTATGCTTCTCATACAGCCTGCAGAACTGTCAGCAAAATAAACCTTTCTTTTTCTTTTTTCTTTTTTTTTTAATAAATCACCCAGCCTGAGGTATTCCTTTACAGCAACACAAATGGACTAAGACAGGATATATCTAATCTCTATATGAGAATGTACCTAAAAAGGACACTTACTAGATTTAGTAAATAAAAATACTGGGACTCAGTTAAATTTGAATTTCAAATGTGCAAAAAAATTTAACCATAAATATGTCCAAATTTTGCATGGGATATACCCATACCAAAAATGTATTTGTCACTCCTCCAAAATTCCAATTTAACTGGGCAGCCTATATTATTTCTGGCAACTGTCCTTACAAGTGTCTTAATTCTGGGCCTGCTGAGGGGCTGCAGGACTGGGAAGCTGACGTTAGCTTTGTGCAGACTTTCAGTAAACACTAGAATGTGCTGGGATGTTTTTCACAGGTTACTTGCATCTGGCAGGCAGGCCAGCCTGAAACTAGAATACCATGAAGAGTCAAACAGGAGGTGGGGAGATGGGAAGAGGAGGTAGAGGGAGGTTTTAAAACCGTTGACAGACTGGTAAAAGCAAAATTAATGCAAAAAAAAATCCTGATTTTAATTAATTAATGCAAAAAAAAATCAACTAATGAACAGGGTTCCAATTAGCGGTGGTGTCAGAACCTGTCTTTATTTAAATTTTTGATATTTCGTTCATCATGGATATTTTTGCATTAATTTTTACTTTGAAATACTACATTAAAATATTATTTATCTTGACTATTCAGTTTTTTTGGTGCCCCCTTAAATTTTCGACCCTTCTCTCAGTTCTGCTTGTTGCACTTAACAGAATGCATACTCCTCTGGGGAGTAATAGCCATTGGTGTGTGTTCTGTGGGGACCATTGTTACCTGAGTAATACACCTGTATCTCAGAGCATGTTGTGTTAGCTTCTACCTTGTTGAATCTCTGAAAGTTTTTCTATCAATCCGTCTCCATCCCATTGTGACTACTGTGTGTGTCCTCACCTCTGTTTCCCTTATGTATAATGTAAGGAGAAAAATCATTCCTCCCTCATGGAGTTCTTTTAATGATTTAATGGGATTACTACCCAAAGTACATAATCCTTTTACCTGGTAAATGGGAAACAACCAATAAATGTCATAATAGTAATAATTAACATGTATCTAATTTGATGCTCCAAACAACTGTGTGGCATGGGCACTATTTTTTACCCTCATTTCAGAGATTGGAAAGTAGGAGACAGAGTGGGAGAATGGTTTGTGCAATGTCACTCAACTAGTGGGTGGGGTAGAAGCCAGACTCCCGAGTCTCAGTCCAGTACCCATCCCAACATAGCACACCAGGACCTCCAGTAGCATCAGGAGACCTAATGTGAAGAGATGGAAGCTTCTAGAAGGTTCTAGAATCTAAGGTGATTTTCTTCTTCTTCCTGGCCCCACATTATACCATTATTTGCAGAATAGTTCTAATTGCCTTGGATTTACAACACATTACTATGCCAATAGCTTCAGAGTGACATTTCAGACTCATGTGTTTTTAAAGATCTAATGCCAACCTCAACTAAGCATTAATTAAATGAATTACTAGTTGATAAGTTATCACTTCCTGGGAGGGCATATGGCTGCACCTAAAGGGCTTGGCAGATTTATCTAGAAAGCATTCGTATTAGCAGTGAGTTAGAGAAAATTCAAGGGTTAAAGTCTTTTTTTTTCTTTGCTAGAGATCTATTAGACTACATTTATTAATGGTGAAAATCCTATAGTAAATTAAAACAAATTGAGGTCTGTATTTTAAAACTGGAGACCACCAACTATCCAAAAAGACAGTAAGGTGAGTAAAGGCAGTATCTGCTTTCAGATTTATTTCTCAAACATCCCTCTTTCATGTTGGCTGTGATGTGTGCAGTCACATCTTTTTGTTTGATTTTCTTCCGAGAGTCAGTTATCCTGGGAATAACAAAGGCTCTCAAGAGGCAGTCTAGTGCCACGCTTTCGGTCATGGGCTTTATAAAGAACTGAGTTTGAGTGTCATCTCTATCAATTCCAGCCGTATAAACTTGGGCGTGCCCCTTAAGCCTATCACTTGGACAATAGCGGTATCTCTTCCCTGATGCTCTTGAAACAATTAAGTGAGATAATGCACGTACAGTGTTTAGGGCCATGGTTTACTGATGTGAAGTGGTCAGTAAATGTTAGTTATTAATTGGGAGACAGGAATAATATGATCCTCTTAAGGCTATTTTGAGGATTAACTGAAATGTTTAGAAAGCATTTAAGTCACAACCTGACACATAGTCAGCACTCAATAGATGTTCATCGTTGACATGATGCTTTTTGGTTTTACATGTTATTTGTAAAATGTGGATAACGTAACTCACTTAGTATAGATGTGAAGACACGTTGAGATAATGTGTGTGAAGCATTTAGCACCGTGCCCGGCACAGAGTAAGAACCAAACAAATGTTCAATTCCTCGAGGACAAGAACTGTGATTTTATATCACCTTATCCCCAGCACCCTGGCCCAAGACTTGACACGTAGACAGTATCCAATAAATATTTTGTAAATGAATGAATGGCCGTATTATTAATTAGATAACTGTTCTATCTCAAATGAAAAAGGAGATCTTGGAGAAGAGTTCTGGTCTCCTTTAGAATCTGCTGACCCCTGAAAAATGGGGAATAAAATAAACCCAAGAAGACAGGATGTTCCCAAACTCTGAGATCATCGTCCTAATCCCCTACATTAGAAAGGTCTTTATGGTTCACAAAGAACTTTCACATCCATTATGTCATTCAACATAAAATAATAATAATAATAACAAAAACCAGGCAAGAAATGTCCTTCGGGTCAGCCTAGACATAGAGCTCAATCTCTTACAAATGATTTTAAACCCACCCTGTCTTGCTACAGATGTTGCTTATAGAAAACTTCAGGCACAGAAATGCTACTCAGCTTGATTTAGCTTAAAGAAACCTTTTGTGACCTTTATAAACAAACATAGCCCAGTGGGAACCCAAGTGGAATTTCAGAATTTTGAAGATGAGCTGAGAGAATTTGCTCAGAAATGGAACATATTAAAACCATCTCTACCAGAGGAGCGAACACAATAAAGAGATTGACTCAGAAGAGAACAAAAAGGCCAGCGACACTTATTGGCGGGCAGCGAGCGCCTTACTTATTATAACTGTTGACCGCGTGGCCATAATGTTTAGGGACACGGCAATCTCGAGAGTGGGCTTATGATGATGTGCATCTGCTCGTACGGATGGGAGGCCTTACATAAACTCCGACTGCTTGTGGAAAGAGCTTTTTGTCCTTAAAGTACGCTCTCAGAAGGGGACCGAGCAAGGCTGATTAATAATAGGCATCTTTATGAATATAAATGTCAGCTTCTAAATGCTCGTCCTCTGATACAGTGCTGTGTGTTCACGCATGTGTTGGGCGAATGTGTTTTGACCTATGTCCTGAGTGAGCGGGTCGGGCCAGTTGATTAACTAAGTGAGTTCTTGAAAGACAGAGATAATGGCTGCCTTGGTCAAGGTCCCAGCAAGAAACAGATGTTTCAAATGGGGATTCGGATGGTTCAAGGGAAGGGAGTTTATTCACTGAGATATGGGCAGGGTTGCAAAAATGGACAAGGGAGGATGAGTGGGGTCCCTAGAGTTGAGCAATAGTAAAAAGCTGTTTCAACTCCTAGGGTGTATACAGCGCTTTGGGAACACAGTGAGAACTGGAAGGGTGGAACGAGACCAGCTGGAAGGAGCTGAGGTCGGGGAGAGACACAGATACTAACAGATACGGGGGAGCTGTTGTCTCTCTCTCCTCCCATGCTCTAATCTCCTGCAGGTAACGCCCACTGGTCAAGCCCAGCTGGCTGCTGGCTGGCCAGGGGACAGGGGAGATGCAGTGTGCTGGGGCCCCCAGGGCATAGGGCAGGGCAGGAAAGGTGATGAATGACAGCTCTGGGTGGGGTTGAATGGAAGAATAATCGGCACAAGGACCATGCCATTTGTTCATTAACTTCCTCCCCGCAGCCTCGCCTGTGATCTCGCTTCTTTGTTCTTCTGCTTGTATCACCTTGTTGTATGATGTTTGTCTTTCTCTCTCTGGCTGCCCCGGGAGCTCCTCCTTGAGGGCAGGAATAATATCTTATTTGTACTTGGATGCTCAGCCTGGCACCAAAGGGAAACTTCAGGATATTTATCATGTGGCGGAATAACTTGGGAGTTATTGAAGTTCATGGAGTTCATTGAAGTTCATGGAGTTCATTGAAGTTCATGGAGAGGCTAAACGGGACTCATCAAACCTTTTCCGGTCAAAGACCAGATAGTAAATATTTCAGTCTTTGTGGGCCACATACCGTCTTTGTTGCAGCCACCAACTCTGCCATCGTAGGATAAAAGCAGCCACAGACAGTACAGAAATGAATGAGTGTGGCTGTGTACCAGTAAAACTTACTTAAAAAGTAGTGGGCCCGGTGGGAACCCAAGTAGAATTTTAGAATTTTGAAGATGAACTTGAGAGAATTTGCTCAGAAATGGAACATATTAAAACAATCTCTACCCAAGGAGCGAACACAATAAAGAGACTGACTCAGAGGAGAACAAAAAGGCCAGTGACACTTATTGGCAGGCAGTGAGCGCCTTACTTATTTTAACCGTTGACTGCATGGCCAAATCCACAGGTCATAAGTTTCTTGACCCCTGGGGAAAAGTCTCTAAACCGTCAGAAAATGGTTTGTACACTGCGTCCGTCATAAACATAGTCATTCGGTTTCTGGGGAGCAGAGACAACAGCAGCGGTGTCCTCATTCAATCTTTTTGGTAGGGTCCTGCCTCCACTTACTTGGTTTCTGCCTTGGGTGTCACGTACGTCGAAGCAAATATCCCAAGGTAGGCTCTGCCCACACCAGGGTAAACTTTGGTGGAAGCCTTTAATGCACTTGGAATAAGAACATAAAAATGATTCAAGCCCATCCTGGCGGTGTGTGTGCAGGTACACAAGTGTGTGTGTGTGTGTGTGTGTGTGGTGTTGTTTGTCCTGAGTGAAAGGCCAATGTGAGAATTACATGTGGGTCAGATGGGCACAGCTCAAAGGCATGCAGCCTACCTCCTGGTTGAACCTGCAGGCTTTGGGGTTCATGGGAGTCTGAGTCACAATTTTAGGCAACTTGGGAGCAGGATGAGGGGCCATCTCATTCATGGAGATAAACAGAGCCTGCTCCAAGGAAAACGCACAGAAGTCATGTGTTCCGAGCTTGCTGTAGCCAGGGGACGTGGCCACCATCACTTACAGTTGGCGGAGACTCCAAGGCAGGCAGAGGTGTGGGAAAGCCCTATAGCAAGAAAAGGGGAGGCTTTAGGTGTACCCGGATGAGAGGCAGGCTAACTAGAAGCGGGGCATCCTATAGGATTGATTTGGGGAACACAGTTGGCTTTTGTTGGTTGGTTTTGAGGTGGAAGCGGAGGCGAAAATTAGGGAAGCAAGACATTATTACTCACGTCCCACCTTGTTTGGGTGGATTGTGGTTTGGCTTCCTGGGATGTCTACTGCCCAGGCTGTGGGTCAGAGTTCTGTTGTTATACATGGTCTGGTCATTGTCTGCCTGTACGTTCACTCTCTCACATTATCCGGGTAACTGCTGACTTTCTCTCTTGTCCCTGCCACTTCCTGGATGACGTTAAGACAAGAAGAGCGTCTTCTGGTCTGCACCAATTTATACTGGCCGCTGGGACCCTTCCAGGTCTGGGCCTCCACCTGTGCAGCCATGCCAGTGAGGAGCGCAGGGGGCTCAAAATGAATCTGTAGCTACCTGATTATCACAACGCTCAGTCAATGTCAGTAGGAGAAGCTACGACCCAATTCTCTGATTCTCCGTAAACCTCAGCCCAATGCACGTGTTTATATACATCTCGAATTCTTCTCTTAATGACCTCATCCTTGGCAGCCTAATCCCTGTTCAAATCCTTCCCCAATCTCCCCATGCAGTGGATCCAACCAGAACACATGTGGATTCTTCTCTGGTTGCTATTTATTTCCTTTGCATGTGATTTTTCTTATTATGGTTTTATCACCAGAAGAGGCATTCTTAAGCTAGGACGCCCCATTGAAGAGTGCACCTCGTGAACACAGGTGCACTATCCGGGCCAAAACAAGCTCGGTCAGGTTCCTTCGTTGTTCTAGGTTTTTCTCAGCCATGGGTAAAAGATTGCACACACTTTCACACACCTGTCTCTTTTCTCTTCTTGCTTCAGTTCTTCCTCTGTGAAAGGTTTATCTTTCCTCCTTCAACATTTGGCTGGATTGTCCAGCTTGTTGTATATTTGCTAAATTACTGGATGCCTTTTTCTTTTTCTAAAATAAAATATACAACTCTCTGAATTTCCTTTCTATTAGCATTTGTTTCTCAAAAACAAACAAACAAACAAACAAAAACTACCTTCTCTGCTAAGAAGCACACAAGCCCTGCAGGCAGTTCACTTTCTTTTGTGTGCGTGCATTTGCTCACCTGAGTAAAGAGATAAAATTCTTTGTCATACACTTGAAGTTCTGGAACAGAAAGGGACCTCTGAGGTCAGGGAGGCTAATCTCCAAATGTGGTGCATAGTCCACTGGGAGTGTGCAAGATGACGTTAGCTAACCATTTTCAATAATTTTAGTTGTTATGTATTTACTTCAATCTTATTAGAAAATATATGTATAACTGGTGCATTAAAGTGCATGAGGTCATAAATATTATTGTCTAGGATGAAGCTGAAGCAGATGATGCCTTGGAAACCTATTGTACTCAGTGGGCATGGATTAGAGGTGTCGTCAGGTAATGCCTGGATAATGACAACAGTCGTGAAAGTAGAACTTTTGGAAACCCAGATCTATTGCAACCTCCTCAAAGCTATCCACGGGGAAACCGAGGCTCATGAAAAGGGACGGAGTTTTCCCACGACGTCAGCTCTACACAAGCAGGACTAGGGTTAGATCACCATTGCCCCGATTCCTAATATCCTTTCATCCAGTTTCCAAAGATCCCTTCTTGGCGACCGTGAGTTCAACTCAAGAGTGGATACCACGACCGAGTCCTCACGATGTCCTGTGGGGATGAATTTTCAAAAGCACAGCAAGGTGGACGGAAGCCTGTTCTCACTGCGTGGTGAGTTACCCGAGAGCGTGCAAAAGCCTCCTTTTCAGAGACAAAAGCTGGTCGTTTATTGGGTTTGGAGCAGCTGAAACTTCGCCGGATAACAAGGTAGATGAATGCGTCGCACTGTTCACCCAAGCGGAGGCCGTGCGCTGCTGGTTGCTCCCAGGAATGGGGGACTCGGAATGCAGTTAATGGGTTAGTCTCGTTTTTATTGTGAAAGCAAACTAAATTAAACTGATAGTTTTAATTAAATTTGAATTGGCTGTGATTTTACTCAGTTTTAAAGGCCACTTGAGACACTAGTGTTGCACTTAAAATCTAGTGTTGTAATTACTGACATCTACATTTATTATAATGGTTACTGCACTTTATTGAATTTATTCAGGAGTAAACAAAAGCTCAGCATCTAAAGAGCTTGTATTTCCAGGATGGGTTGGCTTCGGGAGCCTGTTTTGTCTCTGTTACGACGCCAGGTGATGGTGCCGATCTTGAAAAGGGAAGTTTGTGGTTTAGCCGTCCAGCCGCAGGCTAGACCTTGGCTACTTCAAGCCAGAACTGTCCCCGAACATTGCTGTATTCTTTATCTGGGAAATCCAGATTTGGTATATATTTATGTGTCTCTCGGCCCTCCAATACCTCTGGAGTTCAAGGTCCTTGTAATACACTGCATGTTGTAATACACTCAAATTCATATGTTGGAACCTTAACTCCCACTGGGATGGTATTAGGAAGTAGGGCCCATGGGAGGTTGTTAGGTTAGGGGAAGTCATGAGGATAGAGGACCCATGATGGGATTAATGTCCCCATAAGAAGAGAAAGAGGCTAGAGCTAGCCCTCTCTCTGCCGTGTGAGAAGACGGCAAGAAGGTGTCCATCTGCAAGCCAAGGAGAGGCCTTTGTTGGGAACGGAATTGGCCAGCACCTTGATCTTGTACCTTCTAGTCCTCAGAGCCGTGAGAAATAAATTTCTGTTGCCTAAGCCACCCAGCATTTTTGTTCTGGATTCCTGCATGTCTAGATTTTCAGACACTGTCAAGCAACTATGAATCTGATCTGAAACTCAGAAGAGCTGCATGGTAGCTCCAAAAAATGTTTAGGAGGGCAACTGCCGGCCTCCTGGAGAAGGAAGGCAGACTTATTAAAGAGGATCTCCAGGGCTTCATCTTTAGAAATTCTGGTTTAGTAAGTGAAAAGCAGGAAACAGAGAAATAAACCACTTTTTTCTTACTATACTCACTCTCAACACAGAAAAGTCCTGACACCAGATGTGTAGGTATTTTTCCCCACATCAGTTCCATTCTTCAGCAGATGCCAACTGGACGTCCTATAATTCGTCTAATTCTGGCACTGTCTACCCGGAGTTACGGTCAGATCTCATAGGTTCAGGGCTCAGTCCCACAAGACCACTTCTCACTACAGGGGCCCCCCGGAACTTCTGACCAACCGGCTATAAATTTGGAAATTTGGGGTTCCCTTGACTCCCGTCTCCGGTGTGATCATTTGTTAGAGAACGCAGGAAAGCGCTGTACGTAGATTTTCTGATGTATTACAAAGGATTCAGATGAACAGTCAGATGAATGAGATGCGTAGGGTGAGGTGTGTGGGTGGGGTGAGAGGCTTCCATGCCCTCTCCAGGCACGACATCCTCCCGTCACCTCTGCATGTTCAGCAACCTGGAATTTCTCTGAATCATAGCTCAGGGATTTTTACGAAGGCTTCTCCATGGAGGCACGATTGCTTATTAAGTGAATAATCCCCAGCCCTTCTCCCCGTCCAGGAGGATGAAGGGTGGGGCTGAAAGTTCCAAGATTCTAATCCTGGCTTGGTCTTTCTGGCGACCAGAACCTCATCCAAACCTCGCCTTATTAGAACCGAAGACGGGCCTATCACCCAAGAAATTCCAAGGGATTTAGGAGCTCTGTGTAAAGAGCCAGGTCAAAGACCAAATATTAGAAGAAAAGATTCTCCTAGCACCCCTATTGCTCAGGAAATTACAAGGGCCTTAGCAGCTCTGTGAGCTCTGTGCAGAAACCAAATGTATGTTTCTTATTAAATCACAGTAAGTGCAGGGGCAAAACTTCATTTTGAGAAGCTCTAATCTGAAGCATTAATTCAGTCTAAGGGAATCCTCAAAAAATTCAGCCGATAAACAGAAGTAAGAGTATCTTCTCAGAGGGTCACTGTGGTCTGCACTCTGTTGGGAGGCCCAGATGGGCTCATAAAAATTGTTTGATGAGAGTGAGATTAAAGCAAGGATTATATTTTTACTGACAATTAATACTTATAAAATAATACAGAAATGTATAACATAAAAAGCGAATTACCCTCAGTCCATTTAATCCTCCTCCCCAGGCCATAGTTCACTACCTGGTGTCTGATCCATCCAGATCTTTGACTCTCTATTTATAAGGACAGATGGAAGTAAATGCTTCCCTGCTACGTTGTGACTTTGTCCTGAGTTCTGCGACATTTCTTCTACTTTGTCTTTTTTATGTTCTTGGGTTATTCCTTTTATGTAACATCTCATTCTCATCTTTTGGATATAAATACTTTCCCAAGATAATGTTTAGGTTTTTTTGTGTTTCTTGGGTACTATCTTTGTATTCTGTTATCCCATTTCTTGCTTATCTTGCTCTTTCTCTGGCAAGCTCCAGGCATTTCTGAAATGCCTGTTGAATCTCATTCATTGATATGTAAGAACAAGGCAACAGGCAGGTCCAGTGGGGACTCTGGGTATGATGGGGGTGGTTGATTGGCAAGTTTCTTTCTCTTTGCAGACCAAGAATCCGTATATTCTCCTTTGGAACCTCGAATGCCAGCATGCCGAGTTCTTTCCTAAGGGATGTCCACATCCACACTCACCCTAGCTGCCCCAAGTTTTCCCATTTATCCAACTTCTTTATAGGGACAGTCCTTGTTGTTTTTTCTTGCAGTTTTTATTGCACGGGGCGGGAAGTTGAGTAGTCCACGTGCAGGACTTCAGCTAACCTCACTTCCTTCCTTCCTGTCCTCATTTATGTCCTGGTGTTTATGAGTTCCAAGCCTCACTGGACTTTTCTTCTTTTAAGATGAAGTGGTCAAACTCAGAATTTTTCAAGAGCATGACACATACGCCTCCCGAACAATCTAAAACTCAAACACACTGAATGTTCACAGACAATAAATACCAGGAAAACAAACCTGGGTGTTTCAGTAAAGACCAAGACTTGGAACACTGCCACCTTATCCAGATCAGTTTTAGGTTTGAATCTTGGAGGAATTGTGTCTGTAAAGAACAGTGAACTTTGATCAAAGCTGAAATAAATCTGAGTAGTTTGCATCCGATTCCTCCGATTCAAACCCATCGACTTAGAATCTATAAAATCTGAGACTACTTAATAACAATCAATCAATCAAACCAATAGCAAGGAAAAATCCCAAACTCGATGAGCATGGATACAACAGGAGAAAGTTAGATGGGATTTCTTTTCAATCAATATAAATCCAATTTTACTCTTATTCTTCTTGTCAGTATAGACCTGTGGGGCATTGAACACCAATTTATGAATTCCACATTTTGTTCACCAAAAGCATAATGATCAAAAAAATATTTTAGATCTTGATGGGGTTTTATAGATCAATTGCAAGATGCTCCTAATTGTATAGATAAGGAAATTAAAGAAGCTATAATTGGAAGAGGTTGAAAATTTGGGCTTCGAAAGTAGGTAGACCCACGTTCTCATCTGTGTCGGCCTGGAGGTGACACCATTCCTTTTGCTCACAGTCTACTGATCAGAACTAATCGTATAACCCTAACCCTAACTGCAGGAGGGTTTGGAAACATGGGGCTGCACAGACACTATTTGTGAGTAGTAGCTGTCTTTGCCAGAATCATCACCATCATTATTTAATCCAAAGACACGAAATGCCTTTTGTTTAGGTTTAAAGAACCAGTTATTGGTAGAATTATGACCAGAAGCAAGATAAGAAGTTTTGAGCCACAGTTGAGGACCCTGTCTACAAAAGCCTTTCACTCTACATGAGTTGAAACTTTGGTTCCCAGGGGTTGAGCCAGCTCCTTAAGATGTGGGATGAATTTGGAGCAGAACCAGAGTCTTATCCTTTCTGGTTAACCACCCTGCCTCTCTTTCCTCTCCTGGAGATTTCCGTACTACCATCGCACAATTATTTCTGTGATGTTTTTCCTCCAAATTACTGAATTGTTTATTATCACCTAGAAAGAATAAGTCTTTCAATGAAATGTATGAGCATGTAAATTTTATGATAATGAGAAACATTTCCTCCTAAAACTAGGATAGAGCATCTGGAAACATAAAACACACATTAAAATGACTGAAGAGACCCCCTCTCCCCCCCACAATCAACGTAATTAAAGTTTGGTTGCGAAGATTTGTGTTAAGATCAGGAAATGCTTTTTTAAGTTCTGTAACGATGACGTCTTGTCATAATGACAAAATGATCTCCTGACATGTGGACGCCATGACGCTTCCTCTTTGGAGAGCATTCTTCTGTAAAGCTGTGATTCTGAGCTACGCATATTATACAAGGTGTCAATAAAATTACGTAAAGTAGGTGGGCATTATCTCCAAACTGGGGTGGGCTTCCATTTTGGGGGGTTAAAATTGCCCCAGATTCTTTGACACAGTTCACACTGAGAGATGGGTTTCCATGGTTGCTTTGACCAAAAAAAAGAAAAAAAAAAAATAAGGTGGAAGTGATACTGTGCCAATTTCCAGGCAAAGGCTTTAGGCAGCTTTTTTTTTCTTATTTCTTAAAATACTTGTTGTGGGAGCCTCATGCCTTCATGCGGACAGGCTTGAGACTACGTGGAGAGAGAGGGGTTCAGCGTTGTCTACCTTTGTGGTCGTTCCTGCTGGAGTCCCAGACGTGAAAAGGAGTCATCTTGGAAGTAGATCTCTAAGCTCCAAATGTGCTACCTAAGGCCAGTGGCTCAGGTATAAACTGCCTGGCTAAGCCCTCTCTGAATTCCTAGCCAACAAAACTGTGAGCAACATAAAATGGTTGTTTGAAGCTGTGAGCTGTTGGGGCGCTTTGTTGCAGAGCAGGTGATCACTGGCACACCTGTCGTGTGGGTTCTATCTGGTTATGAGCGCAGCCTCTGGAACCAGACTGTTTGGGTTTGAATCTCACCTCCATGACTTAGTATCCTTGTGACCTCAGCCAGATGACTTACATTCTCCCTGCCTCAGTTTCTGCGTAAATACGATTAGGATGCTGGAGTTTATCTCATGGGGTAGTTGCGAGGACTAAGCACATTAATTCCTGTAAAGTACTTAGAGCAGTACTCAGTGAGTATTTATCCAACAGGTGCTTTTTTTGAGGGCCTAGTATGAGATACCACCTGCCCCCCCCAATCCACCTAAGGTAAGTGAAGTTTGGTTGCAAAGATGTATGTTCAGATCAGAAAATATACTCTTGAATGTTTGAGTGTATTACAATAGTGTAATAGTGTAACAGTATAACAAAAGAGTGTGTTATTCTGTGACAGTGATGACACTGTCTTGAACTGCCAGGGCACCTGCCTAAGAATGAAATGAAAGAGCAGAGGAAAGCAGACCCGAGAGAAGGAGGGAAGGACAAAGTCCTGATACTGGCATTCAAGCCTCGGATCCAGCCATGCCAGCCGCTAGCCATTAGACTTTGCAATTCAGTGAGTGGCTTCCCCCAACCCCTTGCCCCAACCCTCCTTCTTTCTCTCTCTCTCTCTCTCTTTTTTTTCTTAAGGTGTTCAAGGTAGATCTCTACTGTCTGCAGGTACAGAAAGGCTTCTGGAGTAGACCGCACCTGAGCTGAGCCTTGATGGATGAATTGTCATTCTCAGGTGACACGGTGACAGCAGCTGAGGTGGGTAAGGCTTTTCTGGCAGAAGAAACATATAAACAAACGCTTGGGGAGAAATTTCCTAAAGAAAATACCTGTACAAAACAACTTCACAGTGGCTTCTCACTCAGGCTTCTCACTTAGGGAAATACAGTTGGCCTTCTGTATCTGTGGATTGAACCAACTGAGGATTGGAAATGTTCAAAAAGAGAATAGAAGAATGGTTCTGTCTGTACTGCATGTGCACAGGCTTTCTGTCCTTACCATTATCCCAAAAACAATACAGTGTAACAACTTTTTACATTGCATTAGGTGTTGTAAATTATCTAGAAATCATTTAAAGAATACGGAAGGATGTGCGTAGGTTATATGCAAATACTACATCATCTTATAGCAGGGACTAGAGCACCCGAGGATTTTGGTGTCTAGGGGGAGTCCTGGAACCCGTCCCCTATGGTACCGAGGGATGACTGTACTGCTATAGAGTGGCCAAAATTAATTTGTAAGCAGTACCCATGAGACTGTGGCCTTCTGAGTAAAATCTACAAAGCAATAATGCACTGGGAGAATACTAGCTCATAAGGCTCCCTTAGTATCCCCCTGAAATGAAGTTATACGTATGGTAGACACAGGGGAAGTGACAGAGATAATACTTTTAATAAGAGTTTTGACTTAATCTATTAGGGCACACTCAGCAGAAGTTGGGAAAAATCAATCGGGTTTACTGTATGCTCTTATGTATTTAGAATGGCTGAACAATAAGGTGTTTCTGTCTAATTGCTTATGAGTAATGGGACTGTTTTCAGCTGAGCCCTGCCATTTTACAGAAAAACCCACATACTAAATTCAAGGCACCTGATAATTAAAATAACTCCTCTACATAGCTTGATCAGCAATGATGAAAGCCATAAGCAGTTTGAGCACATCATTGTCCTTGCTTCAGATGAATCCTTTCTCCTCTTCTCTTTCCTACTGTCTGGATTTGCCCATCCTTTAATGCCCATATCCAATTCTACCCTCTCCAAATAGTTACTTCTGAATACTCCAACAGAAATGAGCCCAAGAATATATGTACAGGCACGGTGGCTCATGCCTGTTATCCTAGCACTCTGGGAGGCTGAGGCGGGAGGATCGCTCAAGGTCAGGAGTTCGAAACCAGCCTGAGCAAGAGCAAGACTCCATTTCTACTAAAAAATAGAAAGAAATTAGCTGGACAACTAAAAATATATAGAAAAAGTTAGCCGGGCATGGTGGCACATGCCTGTAGTCTCAACTACTTGGGAGGCTGAGGCAGAAGGATTGCTTGAGCCCAGGAGTTTGAGGTTGCTGTGAGCTAGGCTGACGCCACGGCACTCTAGCCTGGGCAACAGAGTGAGACTGTCTCAAAAAGAAGAGTACGACACATTCTAAATCATAAAAAGGAAAGAAGTGAAGTCTATGGAGGGGCTTCATAGTATTTCGGAGCTGTGGTTTGCCCCCACCTGGCAAAGACTGAAAGGTTCTGGGGACTTTTAGACAACTTTTCTGAGTTCCCCTGAGCTGCAATTTTTGACCCTCTCAGTTAGAAATCACTGTATCATTGATAGAAGGTGATTTCTTCTATCTTAGAATCAATAGGGTTCATTGCAGTATGGATTTTAGACCCAAATGGGAGAATCAGTATGTTTATGATATTATTATTCCTCCTAGGAACTAGCATCAAGGAAAAAGGGAAAATCTCCAAAACATGTTCTAAGTGTGCTATTGAGGCCCGATAAGTATCCCCAAGTGGCAGCATTTCCTATCAAAATGTGACAGAATCTTTTTTTTTTTTTTTTTAGAAAAGTGCCAAGTTAATTAGCACCTTATAGGACCTTGTTGTGGCTCAGAACGACTTTACATCTGCTGATAACTTAATCGTTTTGAATGTGACACAAGGAAATCGAGCTTCACGTTCTGTTACATAATGTAAATTGACAGTCAGTGAGTGCTGCTCAATAGCTTGATGTCATTAATCAGGTTGTTTCTTAAACTCATAACAAATATCACGTTGTTTTCTCAGTAGGTTACGACAATAGACTCAACACATGGGACAGTTTTGAGATGTGGAACAGCCCGGGCGCATCTGCCACGCTTTTGGAAGTTGTGGGCTGCGGATGGAGACCAGGTGGGCACTGAGCTCTGTTTGAGGTCCAGAAGGTTCTAGAAGGACATCTCACAGGGCAAGGTGAAGGGCTCTGCAGCCACCGCTCTCCCAGGTTGTCTTTGGCTATTGACAGGGGGCGAGGGACGGGTCCTGTTCCGCTCTAGGGGGCTTCTGGGAAGTGTGCAGGTGCATCTGAGTTCACAACACTATTGGTGTGAGCAGGGAGAGCTTTTTTGAACAGAGCTGCAGACGGGCCTCCTCTTGTGCTTCCACAGCTGGTCATAATCGGCTTCTGGGATCCTTCTGGTCAGAACATTCTGAGAGTCACTCTTGGGACAAGCGCCCCAGCAGAGCAGCCCAGGAGGAACCCTGCTACGCAGGGGCAGCGTGGACCACGTCCCCAACTCTGAGCATCCGCCCAGGCAGCTGGAGCAAACTCGCACACAGCCCACACGGCCAGCTCCGTGCTGCCTTCTGAGGGGCTTTCTCTGTCACATCCTCCGCAATGTTGTCTTGATCCTCAATATTGCTGGGAGTCACTGGCCTCTCTCCATCCACGACTTCATTGTACTTTTCCTTTCAGATATTCCACTGTAGGCGAATGAGGGAGGCCCCTTTATACCTCTTTCGAGTGGAGTAGCATTGTGCTCCGAGTTAAAGAACAAAACCCAAACCAACAAACAAATAAAAACAAGAAACCAAGTCAACAACAAAACAAAGAGAAGGCAAGGGTTTAGGTTAGCGAGAAGGATCCATCCTAACAGCAAAAGATTTGGGTGAGGCCGGGCGCGGTGGCTCATGCCTGTAATCCTAGCACTCTGGGAGGCCGAGGTGGGTGGATTGTTTGAGCTCAGGAGCTCAAGACCAGCCTGAGCAAGAGCGAGACGCTGTCTCTACTAAAAAAAAAAAAAAAATAGAAAAAATTAGCCGGGCATGGTGGCGCATGCCTGTAGTCCCAGCTACTTGGGAGGCTGAGGCAGGAGGATCGCTTGAGCCCAGGAGTTGGAGGTTGCTGTGAGCTAGGCTGATGCCCCGGCACTCTAGCCCAGGCAACAGAGTGAGACTCTGTCTCAAAAAAACAAAACCAAAAATAAAATAAAATAAAAAGATTTGGGTGGGATGGAACAGAAAGATCATAGAGGTTCTGGTCTTTCGGGGGAGTTAGGCTTGGAGGCTGCAGGATTCTTGAGCACCTGAGAAAAAGGGTCTGACACTGGGAGCCTGGACTCGGGAAGGGGTACCTGAGGCCAGATGGCTCCACTTTTGGAGAGTGGGATTGAAGCACCTGCCCTGGTGGATGGGGGTTCCCGGCGGAGGTACCTGGGACAGAAAGCCTCAGGGAGGCGATAGGTAAACCCATCCCTGGGCCGGCGTGGGGCTGACTTTGGCAGTGCAAGGCAGGGTACAGGAGCCGGCACGATTCTCAGGTCCACAGCCCGAGGGGATCCTGTCACTGGTGACGAGGGAAGCAAATGTGTCTACAGCTCAGTTTGTGGGGTGTGGAGGGTAAGTCAATCCGGAAGTAGTAAGTCACTCTGCACTCCAGGTGTGGCGGCTGAGTGACCAGCCCGTGTAAAATGAACCTCAAATCCGGCCTGTTTTGTGTTCTTGCATAAGAAATTGCCTGGTTTGAAATGTGTAGGTTTTTTTTTTTTCCTTCCTACTAAATAAATACATGGTAATAGTAGAAAAATCTGAAACTTTAGATAATAAAAATAACAAACAAAATAAACAAAACCCCCAAATATTCTATCATATAGAGATAAATCACTATTGTAAACTTGATATAGATTCCTCCTCTCTCTCCTCCTTTCTTTCTTCCCCTTTTCTTCATCTCCTCTCATTTTGTGTGTGAATCTATATGAATATGCATCACGGTCTGTTTTGTATCATAATTTTCCTCCTTAATATTGAAGACAACTTTTCATTTTTGATGGCTGAATAGTGTTCCATGGCATGAGTGTATTCAATCCCATCATCTAATGATCGACATGATGCTCTTTCTAGTATTTTCTTTTGTTAATGACACCAGGACATTGGGACATTGTAGTCTTTGAGCTAATAGCCCCTGAGGTCTGCTGGGGAAGAAACGAGGAAAGCTTTCAGAGATACAGCCTCTCACGGTGGGTTATAGTTTTGGAAAATCTTGACCCAGTTTCATTTGGTGTCATTTATAACCACTCACTCCTCAGGCTGGTCCAGCCTCTACCTGACAGTGACTGGGAATTTGCTATGTCAGAAAGCCACTGACGAGCTTATTAAATATGCATTGCGAACTATTTTTTTCTGTGCAAGGATCCAGAATCTGCTTTAGAACCTGGGATCTAGGGTCAGGTAGGCTGAGTCTACAGTCCTGGGCCCTCCACTCACCAGCCTGTGACTCAAGGCAAAACGCTTAACCTCTCTGGCCCTCAGTTTCCTCATCTGTAAAATAGGCACGGCAAAAGAATATGCCTCGGTTGCTAGGAATATTAAACAAGATAAGGCACATGAGGTGTGCAGAAAGAGCTCAACAAAAGTCAGCTGGGATTACAATAATGTCTGTACCTCATCATAGCACAGAATGTATTTAGTCCCTGCCCCGTGACAGCCCTGGGGCAATATAACCGTGCTGCCTGTGTCTTGGTCCCTATTTCAGTCTACTCTTGTTGGCCCTGATTCTCTATTCTTCAAAGGATAGCAGTCATCTCTCTTCACCTCATCCAGCTCTCTCCTGACTACGCTTGCATTGTTACCCATTTCGAATGGCTTTGCGCCCATGTCTTCACCTGCTCCACCCCCTCTGCACTTCCCCAAACAAAAACCTACGTTTGTGATTCGATCTGCAATGGATTCCCCATTGAGTACGCAGCTGTCTTCCCTCCCCAAGCCTCCATTCCATTCCAGCCTCCAGGGACGTGGGTGAGGGACATCTCTGGGCAGATGAATTCTGTTTAAAAAGAAGCTGCTTTGATGTTCAGTATCATTTGCTTCCTGCTTCCCTCTTAAGGACACATTTTGATGGAAGTATCAGCATAAAAACATTCCGAAAGTGGAGATTACACTGTGCATTTCTCGAGGGAAGAGACCTTACCTTTTCAGTTACCATACTAAGTGCTCTAAATGCATTTGAAATCTTCCAACAACCCTACAAAGGAAGTTGTTCTACTATGATCACTTTAACAGTTGGGGAAAACCTGGAATTCAGAGAGATTAAGCAAAAATATTTAAAGACACACAGCTAGCTGTTAAGTTTGGGGATTTTAGCATGTCAATACATGACATTTTCCTGCTCTCACTGATTCAAAACGAATTGACAGATAGACCCGGGAGTCAAACAGCTTTGGTATTATAGAGCCGATTGGAAAATGTGGTTATAGATTTATGGCCAACGGGGCTTGTTGACACCTTCTTCTTTTCTGTTTCCTTCTCAAGAGTTAAGATTGTGTAAGAGGCTAACCAAGGGACAAGGGAGAGTTAGGGATTGAAGAGCAGTTTACTGCCCCACATTGATCTGGGCAGGGGTGGAGGCAGTGGAGGGTGGAGAGAGAGAGAGAGAGAGAGAGAGAGAGAGAGAGAGAGAGAGAGAGGGAGAGAGGGATATGAATTCCTAGAGCTTGTTTACTTTAAATAGATTGACTTTGCCCTGTGACCAAGATGCTGGGAGCCTTATCCACTGAAGATCTTTTGCCACAGAGACACAATTCCAGGGGAGAGGAGGGCCCTCTACCAATCCTCCATCAGACTTGAACCCAGACCTTTCTGACTTCAGAGTGTTTGCATCTTCGAATAGGCTTCCTGGCCCCTCAGTGGTTTGTTTACTGAACGACTTTGATTTCCTCCTATTCAGCATACATTAGGAATAAAGTTATGAAAAAAATGTCTTCTTTGGAGACTTTTTCCTGCATCAATATTTTAAAGAATATGTAAATACACAGTATTTTTTGCTTGGCAGAATTCCTACTCTCTGCACAATGGATGTGTAACCCTGCATGTGCCGGTAACCCACGCTGTTTGGCCAGTGCACGTGACCGGAGCTGTTTGCTAAAAACCATTAAGTGACCAACAAGGTTAACAGATTTTCCAGGTCCCCCCACTCTGCCCAGCCATCTTGTCCAGCCTGACGCCTTTCCCTAATTAGAATAGATCAGAGAGGATGGTGTCTCGTTCTCTAATTAAATTCTCATCTTGGCCCAACCGTTTCAAAGGGCAACTGTCTTAAACCTTTGAACTTTATTTGTAATACAAAACTTCAATTAGATAAAGGACAATAATTAGCAGATCTTTTATCTTTGGGTATAATTAAATCTTTAAGAAGGGATGTTTTAATCAATGAAATGTAATGACAAGTTCATAAATTAATTAATCCCACCAATGGAGGCTTGGCAGTAATCAATGGATCTTTAAAGAGGTCTGGGGTGAGGGGACAGAGCTGTGGGAATACAGTTCAGCTTGGTGTAAAGATTCTCATTTATTAAGGATTAGCTGGCTCAGAAGATGATCTATTTATTTAAGGGGAAATCAGTTAAAATATTAACTTTTAATGGGAAGAAAAACCTTCTTCTTGCAAGTTTTTGCTTTTGAAACTTTCTTCTTAGAGCTTTCGACTCAGATCTTAGCGGCCAATGTACATTTGTATCCTCATGCTAGAGCCGTTTGCCAATTTACTGATTTGATGTCTAGATTGGATGGGAAAGAAACCAAAACTGAAGCTGACTACCATTAGATAGTTCAAGTATTTTCTTCTAGAGCAGGAGATAGCACACTCTGGCCTCCTTGCCAAATGCGGCCCTTTTCCTGTTTGTGTAAATAAAGTTTTATTGGAACATGGCCATGCCCATTTGTTTCTGCTTTGCCTGTCACCATGTCACACTATGAGGGTAGAACTGGATAGTGACCACAGAGCCTGTATGATCCATAAAGCCACAAATATCTACTATCAGACACTTTTTACAGAAAAGGTTTGCCAGCCCCTGCCCTAAAACATTGTGTTCTTTTACCAAACCTTAAGGTTTTGGGAAAATTTAAAACTCAACTCAATACAGCACTATATAGACAGTGTTTATTATAAGAATATAAGATAAATACTTCAAATATGAGGTTCTGTGGCTGTAGTAGCCTCCTAACTATGTTTCTGGTGTTCACTTTTGCCCCTTCTATCTGGGCAAAAAGCAAGGGAAGAATGATTTGGATGCGGGGAAAGGAAGAGTGGGGAGGAACCAGTACGTGCCAAGGCCCTGTGGCAGAAGGGCACACAGCTCATTTGAGGGGTAGAGGGAAGGTCCCAGTGGCGTAGACAGCAGGATGAGAGGGGACAGGCTGTGCATAGAGGTCAGGGAGGTCATTATAATATTAATTGTTTCACTACATAAATCCAATCAGTTCTCTTCTCCTCAATGCAAAACCCTTCAAGGGCTTTGCTTCTCTCTAGGATAAAATCCCAAAGTTGGGGGTCAGAACAGGATTGTTTGGGGTCAGGGAGGGAGTCTTAGAAGTTGTAGGGTGATAGGAGAGGAGCTTGGAGGTGGTGGGAGGTGCTGGTGGCGTTTGTGGGATTCCCAACAATCTCTTCCCCGGTCCTCACATGGCTTTCTCTGTCTGTGTCAAATCTCCTTCTTTTTCTCTTTTAAGGACGTCAGTCATTGGATTGAGGGCCCATCCTAGATCCAGGATGATTTCACATTGAGATCCTTAATATATCTGCAAAGACTCTTATTTCCAAATAAGGTCCCATTCACAGGTACTGAAGGGTTAGGGCATGGACACATCTTTTTTGGAGGATATAATTCAGTCAACCATATAGGGATAACATGATTTGCTTTTTTTTTATTATTTCAGCATATTATGGGGGTACAAATATTACGATTACGTATATTGCC